>JANHFX010005711.1:0-13991 GCA_027560015.1 Chloroceryle amazona
GCGATAGCTCTGGGCATGCCCGAGGGCTGGGTTACTGTGTAGGGCGCTATCTCCGGCCCTTCCAGGCACCCACTGTGTTTTTCAGAGAGGAGCGCGAGCTGGTGCCGCCGTTGCTGAGGTCCCTTCCATGCTCCACTGGCCACCTTGAGGGCAGCTGGCCTGTGCCTGGTGTGCAAAGAGCAGGATTTTCTCTTCTTCCCGTGTCTTCCCAAACGGGCATCCCAAAGGTCCAGACCTCTTGTGGAAGAATGAAGCCTGTGTTACAAGTTGGACAGCTGACAAAAGGATAAGGTGCTGCAGGAGTTGGACAAAAAAACCCAGAACAGTACAGAGACAGAAACCCACCTACTTTTCCTTGGTTTCGAGCCCCTCTGCAAATAACAAGTGTGTTTTCCTCAATACCCCAACATTTGCAGGGGTAAGAGGTACCAGTGGAGCTCCCAAAGCAAGAGTAGATTATGGGAAGATACTATTTTTTTCTTAAGCCGTTTCAAATTCAGCAATGTTTGTATTTCATAGAAAAAAATGCATTAGTGAAGCCACTCAGTGCAGTTCCTGTCAGTGCACACATTTCTGGCTAGTTGAGATGTTCGGATTCTCAGCTGCTTTGCTCAATACTGCTGAAGGATTCCAAAACAACCCCTGAGACAGCAGACTTAAAAAACCTGAGAGATCCAAATCAGCCAGTTTGCCTGGTGATTACTTACAAAGGCAATCTTGTGAGGATTTTGTCAGAGAAATAGATGAAATCCTAGCCCAGTAGGCAGAAGGAGCAATAAAAGCTTTTTCATTCCAGTAAAAGCTCAGTAGCTGTTCTCAAGATCTTTTTGCATAACTCAACAATTAAGCTGAGCAAATGGGTTACTGCAAGCCCACATGTGCTCCATTTAGAAAGACCTCTGAGACCTTTTTTCCATCTCTACATCCACTCCACTACGGTGCCATTTTTGAAGTGTAACTATACATCTCAACTGTTTCCATGACTGCCTGATTATTCTGAAATGTATTATCTAAATTATGGTCCAGCATAGAAGCTTTAAGCTCTAAACTCCCCTTTTTTTATGTCGTGAAACAGCTGCAAAAACCAGTAACTGCTGTTCCGAATTATTTAGCACCCTATCGCCTGCCACGTCTGTTGCATCGTTTGTGACAAAGCAAGGCCCACGGTGTCTGCAGTAGCCCTTCCACATGATTTATTTTTAAAAGCTTTGGGAAGTACATTTTTTATAGCACAGTTGAGAAGAGTGACGTGACTGGCTTTGAAAGAGTACTCCAAATAGCTTTTCCAAGCAGGGAAAATGATGTTTACTGTCAACTATGCAAAAAGTCTCTAAGGTGAGGAAAAATCCAGACTATGATGCGTTTGTTCTTACCCTTTACAGAAAACAGCTCACTAACCATTTTTAATATTTGACTTTCCTACTCCAGTTTCAAATGCTTGCAGCTTCTGTTTATTCAAAATGCTCTCATTTGTCACAGCTTGTTTTTTACTTGATATTCACAGGAACATTACATGCTGTACAAAACAAGCTGCTGCTTCCATGAAAGATCCCCTTAAGATATTTTTTCGCTTGTGTGCTTAACACTTGCATTTGACACTTTGCAGAAACATCCTTAGTTGCTTCTCCTAGAGTATGTTGTGTACTCCTGTGGATCCACAGGCCATTGGCTGTAAAAGTCTCTTAGTCATCCAACAGTATTATGTGATAAACTAATTAATTATTAAAAAAATATATAGTGAAGTGCTTTTTATTCCTACTTTTTTTTTTTTGTACTTGTGTTTTCTAATATATTTGCAAAATTCCACAGAATTTAACTAATTGTTCAGGGTTTTTTAATGCAATTGGAAGGCAGAGGGCTAGTTGTCATGTTAAAGTTGTAGATTTAAGTATTAGCTCTTTGTTTACCCAGGTTTATTACTCCTTATTTTGCAGTCTGCCAGACACAATCCCCAGGGCTGAAAGAGCAGCCTCCTACACAGTGAGGTTTCACAGCAATTAAGGCTTTCTCTGGCCAGCTCAGAAAGATGGCACCTGACAGATTGTATGATGAGAACTATGCTTTCTTGTAAGACACAAAAAGAGAAATTGTGTGTACTCAGGCTCACTGTTACCCACTTTTATGTTTCAGACACTGCTGAAATATATAAAGAGTTGATGAGATATGGGCCCAGGGCCATTTTCATATACTGTCCAGGTAAGAAATTTTTGAAACTTTGGTGTAGCTACTCAACATTTCCCAAACAGGGAACTATCTGTAGTGGTCTTAATTTTTCTAGCACAAATATATTTGGTTTGGGTAACTTCTTAAAATAAATCTTAGTATTCTTTGGAATTACTTTATAGGCCAAGTTGTTATAAAAGACTCTTTTGTGTGAGTTTCTGTGGATGAATTGTAGGTACCTACCTATGGGTGGGGATGGAGAAATGTTACCAAAAAGCAGTCTGAAGAAAAAAATAGTACACTGTGAGAAGTACTATGTGAAAATCCCCCAAGAACTGACAAGCTTTAGAGACCAGTAGACCTGTTGAATTCAAAGAACAGATAAACTCAGTACACCAGGAGTTTGACAAATCCATGCAAGGCTACCAGCACGCACAGACATCAACAGGTTGTGTAACTTGGACCACAATCTAAAAGCAGTGGCTATGGCCTCTAAATGAAGCTGGCAGGCCTGCGTGTGAACCTGCTGAAAAAAGAGGAGCCCTTCAAAGACCTTCTGAGCACCTTCATAAGCAGGTGAGGCACTTGAAGAAGTTGCCCAGAGAAGTTGTGGATGCTCCATCCCTGGAAGTGGTCAAGGCCAGGTTGGATGGGGCTTTGAGCATCCTGGTCTAGTGGAAGGTGTCCATGCTTGTGGCAGAGGGGTTCGAACGACATGACCTTTAAGGACTCTTCCAACCCAAACCATTCTGTGATTCTATAGGTTGGCCTCCCAGCTGTTGCACAAACCAAGTAGCTTGGTGTGTGTATGGATAATGGAACCATGTGAATGTACTTGTGTCGGTAGTTATCTGCTTCTCACAGTAAAAACTTGATTCTGTGGATAAGAACAGCTTAAATAATAATAGATGTCTTAAATACCGTTGTGATTTGTGTCTTCCCTGACTCAACAATCGAATTTACCAGCAACAGTACCATTGTCAAGTGCCACTAGGTGGCAACACCGACCTGCACTCGCTCGAGCCCGGCCGAGGGAGTCCTGACTTCAAGGGGATCCGGCAGCCTAGGTACTATTTAGTATGAACGTTGCTCAGCCGTAAACCTGACTTGATCAAGAACAGGAAAAAATATACATATAAATTAGATCTGTGAACCATCTTTTTTACCTGCTGGTCTTTAATTACTTCTAGAACTGTATCATGTACGGTCAATACGTTCCCTAGGAACGGCAAAAGTGTCCTGTTCAGAAGGGCCTTAGGTAGGTAGAATCCTCTGCTTTTGAGACATGTTCTTTCCCTTGTGCACACTGAGGAGGCTTTTCATTAAATGCCATAGTCCAAAATCCACATCTACTATGCTGGCCATTTCCAGCTTAAATGTACTAGCAATGGCGTCAAACCACAATGATGTAAAGCACATTAGCTGTAGGCAATAAACAGCCTCAGAGCTCAGAAACAAGCAGGATTAGGGAGAAACAAAAGTGATATCTCTGAGGTGTCACAAGTCGACTTGCATAGTTGTCACCTTTTTCTCCATACCTGTATTAGCCTCACCCAAGCGTGAGCAACTGCAGTGCACTAACCACGTGTTACCATCACCACAGTGTTACAATCTTGCTGAAAATGCTTGTATCAGTTGTTGTTATTTAAATGTTGCTTTAAATTAAATGCTTCTCTTTTCATCTCAGAATTTCACAGTTGCCTTGGTTAAAAGGACATGGGTGAGAGAGCTGAGGAACCAAAAGCTCAAGGCCCAGGGGTACTAACAGACCCTGGCAAGCTTTCCTGCCCACAGGAGCCACCTTTAAGCTCAGACCTGGGCCTTCAGGGCCTGTCTGAGCTAACTCCCAGGGCATGGCAAGGACCAGCTGCTCCCTGAAGGATGGGAGCCAAGCAGAGTAGCATGGCCAATAGGGCAGGGGCCTCACCAGCTGGTGTCCAGCCCCACAGCATCTGAGCAGGAGGGCAGGTCTGGAAACAGTAGCCAGGCTTCACTGACAGTCCAGATCATTGAGTGAGTCTGTGGTAACAAAGCAGATCCAAGGTCAAGCCCATACACATGTCAGAATCATGTCTGGTGACGGCAGCCAGGATCAGGCACAAGTCTAGTGATCACCAGGCAGGTCCAACATTAAGCTGAGCTGAAGACCAGTCCTTCTACAGCACAGCTCTGACAGGGACTGAAGGTCCAGGGCTAAACCCAAAAGGGGCTCCTGGACCTGTGGGCAGACAGTGCGAGTGAAGGTGCCAGGTGAGGCTGGCCAGGGTTGTTGAGGCCTGTCAGTGAACTCAGCAAATTCCAACATCCCTTACACAGCAGGAATAGGCAATATTTTCCTTGCCTGTATTTCAAGCATCAAGCATCAAGACAGTACTGCTCTCTAACAGCTCTCCTGGGCACTTCCTGCTGTTCATGCAGGCTCCTGTCAATGTGTCAGAGGTTTCCTTGTATCTTTGTCTTGTTTCATCCTTTACATCTCTCCACACTGCAGTTTACAACACAGCTGATCTAACAGCAGTCTGAAAATGGCAGTCTCTCTACCCTTCCCCAGGTGGGGTCTCTCTCTGTACTGTTCTGTGCAAGCAGGGCCGTTCATCGCAATGGAAGGTGAGCAACATCAGCAAGGCTGACACAGCAGAAAACTATTTCCCGTCTTTTTTAATTGTCCTACTGGCTTAATGCTCTAAGCAAACTTGCTACATGGTCATTAAAATGCCAGAAGTGATACAAGGAAAGCGGTGGTAGGAGTTCATATCTAGGGGCAGCAAGAAGAGCGAGGCCTCCCTCCCAGCAAGAGCTTGTTGCTGGCTTGGGAGTAAACCCGGACTGAGTTCACACTCTGGCCCTTAATCAATCTCCATCTACCACCAGTATCTCTGTTGCTTCATTCTCAAGTCAACTTGCAAGATGAAAACCACCACACATCTCTTACACAGCTTTACTTATGGAGCGTGCTTTAATATGTCTCCTATTGTTTAAGTTGTCTTAACCATTTACCCACTCCATCCTTTGGCCTAAGCTAAAGAGCATGGTACAGAGAAGCTGTTTTCCAAATCTTCTAGAAGGGACATCTTTCAGTGAAGAAATGATTGTTTTTGTGAAGTCTGCTGCCTGGCTGGAGTGGCTTGTTTAGCAGAGAAACCACATCTGCCCATTTCTGTTATTACATCTTCTGTTGCTGAGAATTCAGAAATGCAACCTCCATTTGTATGTCAGTGGACACGTCCTTAGGAGTAACTCTGGGTATGTCCAGCAGCACAATTCTGTGTGTCCTTGCACATGCCAATGCAGCCCTCTTTCATTCAGATCCCTAGTTCATAGGTTCCCTTCCAAAGTTTATCCACTTCAAGGTCCCAGATTTCTTCTTTCCTCACAGGATTAGAAATAAACTTAGGCCTCTTCCTTTAGAGCTCATAATATAGAAACCGCTTCTAAAATGAGCTCTTGGTTTATGTGTCGCTCAGTTGTAACGCAGGTTTTGCTGAAGATGACATTTCTTAGGATGCCCATTGCTATAGAGCTTTGTGGCAGTTCAGCAGGTAAGAGCAGTCCAGCCCCCTGCATGATGTAGTTCAGCCTACAAACAAGTGATTACCTGACTGCCTCAGTTACAGGCAAAAGCACATCCAAGCAATGCATTGCAATAGGCTTGACATAAAGTATTCTTATAGAAAGGGTTTGTTTTGTTTTGTTTTGGTTTATTGTGGTGCAGGCTTCATATTCATGCATCAGTTTTCTGTACAGAGTTTTCATTTTACCCAACAGACTCTGGAGTTGTCCATAGGGTTTGCAAATACAAGATGTCAATTAGCTCTGAAAACTATAACAAAAAATCCAACGTGTCCTCTGTATCTGATTCAAAGAGCTGATAGCTGTCCATATACTCATTGTTTCTTCCCATCCTATGTGCAATATTGCTTTTTTAATTCCACATTTTAGCAACCAAAGCTTTTCTGTGATACTGCAAAGGCTTCTAATGTGACTGTTTCCCAACTACACAGGTTTTTTGCTGAACATTTTTTTTCTCTTGGTATCCACTTTTTCTTGGCTGTGTGTTCACTTTCTCGGTGGGAGAGCCAGGAACTCTCACAGTTTGGTAAATTATGAAAGTGAGAAGACTGTCATCTCTTCATAGATGTGATGAGCCAGGTTTATGTGATCACATTAGAATGTGTTAATTTACTGAGACTCATCAGGAACTTACCGTAAAGATACTTTAATTGTCAAATGGATATCTTTAGTCCTTCACAACTTTAAACATAGTGGCTCCTTCCCCCCCCACCATGTTTCTGTGTTCCTGACCCCTTGCAGTGCTACTGGTGTTTCTGCAGGTGAGCAGGGGGTTAATTCAAGGTTCTGAAAAGCTAAAACTGAGACCAACAAAGCAAGTTCCTTTTTTTTTTTTCCCCCTCAGATCAGCACAGCAAAACAACTCAACTGCCCACACACATTGCCCAGTGCCAATACAGCAGGGAAACAGATAGATGGCAAGATGGAGGGTGGGATTGCAGCCACACTAATTTGTATCAGTTTAAGCTACCATAAACCAGACTTTAATAAACAGTGTTCCAATTGTGTATTCTGTGGTTAATTCCAGATTTTCCCTACCTACAAACAATGACGTCGTGCAGATTTAACAAGATCGGGGATTCCTTTGGAGGTCATACAGTAATTCCTGATGTAATAAGCTATGACTTTGCCAAAACCTGAAGCGTTATGTGAAAATATCCCCTGACCAGAAGAGACTGGGTTTGTTGAAAGTCAAAGGCATTTAAAAAGTGCTTTTAGATCAAAGCAAAAACTGTCAAAAGAGTTTTTTCCAACTGAAATAAATCTGAAGCATACTTTGCTTGCTCACTATAATGACATCTTTTTCTCCCTTAACCTCTGAAGTGTTTTTCCAATATTGAAAACCTGTAAATAACCTTCCCATAACAGTCAGAATCTTACAAAATTTAGAATATTTGTGAGTATACAGCAAGCAGGCCAGTGCAGTATAGCTTCTCTTTAATGATGGTTTCAATTCTTTCCTGCACAAATTCTCTGCCCAAAATAAATTGTCTTAAGCAAAAGCTTGTTTCTGTGGGTTTGATTTCACACTGTTATCCCTAAGCTCTTCACGGACTATTTGTAAACGTAACAGGTTTTGTTCAAAGATTTTAGCATGCACCAGGATTTCCTTTAAGTACAGGAAATGCACAGAGGGATGCTGTGAGTACTGCCTCCATCAGCCTTGCAAACATGGCAGATGCATTGCATAAGCCAAAAGTCATCACTTCAGTTGCCACAGGCTTTATCCTGCCGCAAGAACACTTTTAATCCTGGCCTTTTTATCCATATTTACTTGCCATCATTCTCTCTTTCTGTAAAACTAGACTGAAGCTGTTATATTTGCCAGACTGCTATCCATTTCTACTGAGGAACCTGTTAAACTAGAGTAGCTGGGTTTAATTTATCCTAGTCCATATAGAATCTGTTTCTGCCTTTCCCCTCACTCCCCCATTTTTTTGCTATTTTACTTCCTTGGCTGCCTGGGCCTTCTTTCTTCCTCATCCTGTCATGATTCTTCCTTTTCTGTAACAGTCTCAAACACACAGCTGCCATCAAAACAATTCTTCCTTCCCTGCATTTACATTCTTCACACAGGGCAACCTTTTACACACATAGTTCAGAAATCTGGTCTGTTTGATCTAATACTTTCTACTCAATCAGAATTAAATACAGTAGTATTTCATTTTTCCTTCAATTACCTAGAAGGGGAGGGTATCTGTTTCTATTTTGCCATGTGTGTGAAAGTTTCTCACAAATCATAATGTGATGGGCAGGGTTCCTATAACTCTCAGTAATGTTGTTTGGGCAACATAGAGAACAGATGCAGACAGTGTCCCATGTTCATTTTCCTGTGTTCATTTTCTCATCACTCTAGAGTGTTCTCGGGTCTCAATAAGAATATTTTAGGGAAGCTGAGACCCATCCTTCACCTCATGACAAGCCTTCCACATTTGTGACTCTGAAAATAGCTAGATGGATTTTTTTTCACTCAAGCATAAAATACAGACTTCTTTTTCCATCTGTTTCTGCAGGTCTTCCATAGACCTTCCTTTAAGCTTCACACCCAAACTTCAGGCTGCTCCAGAAAGTTTGAAATAAACTGGTTTCAGCAAATCCTCACTTTCAGGAGATTAAAATGAAAATTTAACACTAATTTACTATTTCTGATCTGGAAGAGTCATGTCATAATCTTGATGTCAAATAGATTATTCTGGATTTCTAGCTGCTACAGATCCGACTGTGTCATGTCACCAAAGTCCATTGGCTGTGCCCAGGTAAATTCTTCCGAATTGCCATAGAAAATCAGCAGACCCTCTCACATGGGCTGAGTAATATTCTTATGAAAGGTAGTAGATTTTTCTTAGCTTCTAAAAGTAAATAAGACAATTAGAAAAGGAATTCTAGCTCTTTAGGCTCTTCTCTGCTTCTGAATCTCCTTCCTCAGCCACAGGATTATTTGCTGACCTTGAGAGGCAGACATCATCACCTCGTAAAGAAATCCTCAGAAAAGGGGTGACACCGATGCATATGAAGAGAGTAACAGCCACGGTTTGCCTCACTGGCTATGTAAACATCGTAAGATCATTTGCTAGTCTGCAAATAGAAGCTGAAAAATAGTAAAAGTTGTTTTTTTTTAATGTGTTTCCATGAGCAATAGAGGAAAGAGAAACATTTTCTGGCAGAAATGCCAGGTCAGAGGTTTTTACCAGAGTGGGGCTCTGTTTGTTGCCACCCTCACTTTAGAAGAAGGTAGTTGTACGTCTGCTAATAAATGTGCAGTTCAGCAGAACACCAGCTCTCCCACCAGTTACTTTCCTGAACAGGAGTCTTTCCAATGAGATGCTGCATGGCTGCTGCTGCTTCCCAGAGGAGATCAGTGCCAGAGGGCGTTGGTCTGTTTTCTGAAACAGATTGACAGAGATCTCCCTGTGTGTCATGAGAGCTTTTGGTAAAATTAGATTCTGCCCTGTCCATAACAATAAAGGCCATACCCACATGCAGCTTACATAGTTCATATACTTCCTGCAGCAAAACCACAGCAACGTTCAACTGTCTGTTTTCTTTTTTTTTTTTAATTATTTTTATTTTCACAATGGCTTCTGCTTCAAAAGCAGGTTCCTGATCATCGGGTCCCACTGCCATCGAGGGCCCATGGGTGACCAGGTACACAGCACAGGTCAGGCTCAATATATTCATCAATTAAGCAGCACAGTGCAGACAGGGCTGGCATCATTCTATGCCAGTGGTCAGACTCCAATTTTTATAGTTAATTGTTTAAACAGCAGCAACAAATCATGTCACTCTGATGGTCTGTGCGTGTTCCTCTGTTGAACCTGATTTGTATGGTGAGGACAGGCTACTGAAAGGAAGAGGAGAGAAGGGGCTGAATTATCCCCTGTGACTTTGCTGAATTTGTCCTTGTGAATGGAAAGAGAGGGAAATAATTGTCTGCAGGGGGGAGCAGAGTGGTAACTGTCAGGAACAGCTGGAACATATATACTGTGTCATGTCTTTTTGTGGCACTGGGCTTTTCTGCTTGCTGTGGGAATGCTGCAGAGGCGTGTTAGCGTTTTGCTGAGTAAGTGTGGTGCGAGCTCCATATGTAAACAGGGATCAGTCACTAGATGAGAAAAAAGGGCTGTTCTCCCAGGGCTGTGGCTGCCTCTTGCATGCACCTCAACCTTCACAACCCTGACAGGGTTTTGTAAATTAAATGTGGGGCTAGATTCTGGGAAAAATATCTGTTCTTGTGAGAATCTCAGTCTGGATAACTCTGGTGTCTCTTCCTGCTCTGATACCTATATATCTGTGAACATAGTAAATCTTCCTGATTCTTCCCATCCTTTCCATCCTGATTATTATTCTGTCCACAGGGGAGCAAGGACTTTCACTGCTCTCAATGTTAATGATAACGCCAACAGTTGCTTTGCCACATGAAAATGGGCAAACTTAAATAGCACACTTCTTTAAAGACGTTGCCTGTGTTGTCACAAAGGAATTTCCCATCAAATGCAATTACCAATTTTGTTCTGTCCTGTTTTATTAGTACTCAAGTGATGTTTTTTGCTGAAATATCAGTAACCAAAGTTAGGAAAGGAGATGAGTAGACCAGGACTTTCATGGCGAGCAGAGAATTCCTCTTGGGTATCTGGGTGATGTAAATCACACACACATTCAGGGACAGACTGATCGTGCTTACTCCAATCTTTGCTAGTGGTACACATGAGGATAGTCTGGTGAGGACAAATGCTCTGGCATGAGCTAAATAAAAATAGATTCTTTCAATTTCATTGAGATATATCAGAACATGAGTGGCCTGTACAATTTGTGCAGAATAGAGAACGATTTTACCATTTCAGGTCTCAGTTTTATGTTTTACACTCTATTTATTTTTACTTTCTCTGTAATCATGTCTACATTTCATATCCATGAAGGCTTCTCAGTTTATGACAATTCTAGAAAGTGTCATGGCAAGAAAAAAATTCTCTCTTGTCAGATTTTGAAGACTTGCTAAGATTGGCTCTGATATCATATAGAAAAAGAATTTTATCCCGACTGCAAGTCATTTTGGTTTGGGTTTTTTCAGTGGTCAGTCATTTTTGAGAACATTCCTGCAGCTCTGCCGACAGCATATTTGGAGAGGGAGGCACCACTGGCTGGTGTTATTGTTGCCAGGCAAAACCTCATCTCTATCAAGGTAACTATGCGATATGTATAAAATAAAGGCTTAAAAAGTGAGACAAATAAACCTAAGCCAACATGTAATTCTGCACTTTCGAACCTTTCAGCATTGCAATAATATTAAGAAAATAATTTTTATTTTTAAACTTTTTAAATTGAGTTTTGCCAGCAATTTCAGCATGTATATTTAAAACATACTTGAAGTCCAAAAACAGATGCTAATGGATAAATAGAAAAGCTGAAACTAAAATAGAACACCCCAAGGGTTTTGCAGAAATGTTCAGCCAAAATCAATTTTTCTTTGCTCTTCTTTCCCTTCACTTTCTATTCTGTTTCCAATCTCGTCTCACTCTCTACTTACATCTTCAACTGTAAGATTTTTAAAACAAAGACCCTGTCATTTACCATCATGATGAAGGATTTAAGTAAAGAGTTTTATCATTTAAAAGTGGTTGAAAAATTTGCACATAGAGCAGGACAAAAGTGAAATCCTACTTTTTCCATCGGTACTAGAAACCACTCATTTTTAAGCCTGCTGTTGTCAAACAGCACAATGAGAGAAGAAAATAACAGTAAGAAAATAACGTGTTTTGCTCTTTTAATGTTTGGAGCACAAATACCAAGAAGGCACAGCAGCTTTCATAACAAACATGTTAACCCCCACATGCTCTACTTAATTATGATTTCTGGCTTCCTGTATTTCCCCTCAGGGTACTGGCACCATAAGTAAACTGGCACAGATTTCATTTATTCTGAATATGCTGAGCTGCAACGTGCAAATAGTTCGGCAGGTGCTTCACAAGCAGCTGGGCTGTTCTAGCAGTGAGGTCAGGAGCCTTCTGACAGAGGAGCAACACATCCAGCAGGGAACAGAGTCCCCGTACCCCTCCCTGTCACCATGGCTACCACTCAGCAGGTGGTTTTTGGGCAGAAGTGCCAATTTAAGCAACTGCTGATTTCTAATAATTGCCCCTTCCTCCTGCATCGCCCCCCCGTTGGTCAGGTTTGTGTGTGTAGCAGGCCACAGCATTTAGTGGATCCGGAAACTGGTTCTGATCCAGCTGGAAAATGATACTTTTTTTTGACTCATTCTTTTCCAGTTTTCTTATTCAGTTCATCATGTAGCCACACAAATATCCTATGCCTGAGTAAGGAAGGACATGGCAGAAGGGCAGGGACAAGTGGCTTAAAAGATGGGGACTACTGGTGATTTAAGCAGCATTCTCACCGAGCGCAAGCAAATACGGAGCCCGAGCTCCCCTTAAGGCTGTGGTTTGGTGCTCAGTGTTCAGATCCATTTGGCAGCCACTCTCCTCACCACCCTGTCCTGACCCCTCCCCATCTCCTCTGCTGCCTTGTTGCAAGTGGTTACCCAGCAGCACAAGGAACCTGACAGGGGAACCCATCTGCCTGAAGTATGATTCAGGGAGAAATGGATATTGTTAGGACGCTGCGGGGGTAACACGTGAAGTGTATCACAGTTCATTTTACTTTGGCAGATTAATGTTTTCAAGCCTTCAGGTTTAAGGCTATCCTCTCTCCCAGAATGACAGAGTCAAGTCACATGTGGAAGAAAACTGTGACTTTCCTTCCCTAAATTAGTTCCATGGCTGGATGAGGCTCTTCAAGGAGAAGTATCCCAAAGCCTTGTTCACAAACCTGCTATTGAGACTGTGAAGCTGTTAAAACATCATTGTGTTTAAAGGATATATGGAGCTGAGTGAAGGTGGTAGTAGCATGTCAGGTTCGGAATTAAATAACATAGTAAGGCTGCAGGAAAGTTACTCTCAAACAAACAAAATATCTAGAGAAGTCAGCGCATATTTGAAATAAATTGTTTATTGTCTATCCTGGACAGTTTTGATTTATGGTAATATTCTTTTAAGACAGGTGATAAAGCAAAGTACTAGCAACAGGAATGCTATGAATTTATACACATTTATTTATATGGTTATGTAAATGTGCATAGGGCACAGGTCTGAAAAATACTGTGAACATTTAAACTCCCCCATGACTGATACCACTCACCCCACCTTGCAGCGTCCAACTTCATCGTGTGCACCCTGCCTAGGCAGAGATGTAGGAGACTGCTCAGAAATGACAGGCTAGTAACAGCCAGTAAAGAATCACTGCTTCCACTTTAAATCTAACTCAAAGCCATAAGCAACTTCTTGAAAATGAACACAAGCTGCCCTTGAAAAGCTGGGAGTTTCCCATCCTGGAGCAAGGCGCTAACTCCAAGGATATCAGCCATGTTATGCGCTCTGCAGTCATATATTTTAGTTGGGAGGGTGGAATGGCAACCTGTCTCCCTGAAGTCAATTCTCAAAAAGTCTATTTCTAAAACAACTTGCAGCGCTGTGACCAGAAGAATCGCGTTTATTCACAAAGTCATACAGGGTAGCAAATGCCACTAAAACCCCTTTAAACCGACAAGCTGAGGAAGTTCGGAAGTAACGGACCAGGCAGAAAGTGGAAGCTGAAGAGGACATTTCAGTGCGAGCAGAGCACAGCAGATGTGCGGGCTGGCGCTGCAACCACTCCGCCAGCGCCGGCTGTGCCGTCCATCGTCAGGCCAAAGCCCTTCGCCTGCCCAAGGCAAACCCCGCCTGGGGCACCGGTACTTCACCGGGGCCACCGCGGCCACCGCTCCTCCGGGAGCTCCCAGAGCTCGGCTGGGTTGCTCGCTCAGCCTGCTCCCGCGGGCAGGCGGATGGCAGTTCCCCTCCGAGCGCGGAACCGGGTTCCAGCCGGGGGCACGGTGCCGCGTTCCCCTCGGGGGCACGGAGCCGGGCTGCACCCGAGGGCACGGAGCCGGGCCGCCCCTGAGGGCGCGGAGCTGGACTGCCCCCGGGGCGTGGAACCGGACTGGCCCCGGGGGCACGGAGCTTGGTTTCCCCCGGGGCCGCGGAGCCGGGCTGCCCCCGGGGCGCGGAGCCGGACTCCCCGGGGTGATGCGGCGGGCGGCGGGGTTTGCGGGGGCGGTGGGTGGTGCCTGCCCGGTGGCTGAAAACGGGGTTTGGGAGCTCCGGAAGCTAAAATTGCAAACGTCTCGTCCTAGCTCTCTCAGGAAAGGTGTTAGCCAGGAATTCTCT
>JANHFX010005712.1:0-20447 GCA_027560015.1 Chloroceryle amazona
GAGCATGGCCCGCAGGCAGGAGCGGGCAACGGGCGGCGGGGGCTGGTTGCCCTGGCTAGGACTCGCCTTGCTGCCCCTGGCCGTACCCCCCGCCACCGCCCCGGGGGGTTGCCCGTCCGCTTGCTACTGCGTGGCCACCCCGGAGCTGGTGCAGTGTCGGTACGAGCGGTTGGAGGAACCGCCGAAGGAGCTGCCG
This sequence comes from Chloroceryle amazona, assembly GCA_027560015.1. Taxonomy (NCBI): domain Eukaryota; kingdom Metazoa; phylum Chordata; class Aves; order Coraciiformes; family Cerylidae; genus Chloroceryle; species Chloroceryle amazona. Next base: position 197 of record JANHFX010005712.1, read on the forward strand.
GTGACCGTGCACAACTTGAGCATCGCCGGCAGCAACCTGAGCGTCCTGCGCCGCGCTGCCTTCGCCGCCCGCCCGCTGCCGGACCTCCGCCTGCTCCGCCTGCGCCACGACAACATCCACACCATCGAGGACATGGCTCTGCAAGGCTTGCCCGCCCTACGGACCCTCGACCTGAGCCACAACCCGCTGCTTTCGGTCGCCGCCGGCGCCTTCGCCGGCGTGCCGCTGCTGCGTACGCTGCAGCTCAACCAGGCGCTGCTGGCCGCCCCGTTGGAGGAGCAGCTCGCCCTGGCCATGCGCAACCTCAGCTTGCGACGCTTGGAGCTGTCAGGCAACGCGCTGCGGGCGCTGCCGGACACCTTGTTGCCTGCCGGCTTGGAGGAGCTGGACCTGCGGAACAACTCGCTGCAGAGGCTGGCGGCAGCTGAGCTGCGGATCCTGGACGCGCCAGGGTTGCGGGGCCTGCGGCTGACATTGGGGGCCAACCCGTTGAGTTGCGACTGCGCCCTGCGCCCATTCCTTGCCTGGCTACGAGCCACCACTGCCCGCGTGCCCGATGCCCGCAGCCTGCGCTGCGCTGGACCACCACCGCTACGCGGCACCGCGCTGCTCCGACTGCGGCCCGAGGGGCTGGTGTGCACGGCCAACGAGGGTGGTCAGCTGGAGACGGCCTCTTACGTCTTCTTTGGCATCGTGCTCGCCCTCATCGGCATCGTCTTCCTCATGGTGCTCTACCTGAACCGCCGTGGCATCAAGCGCTGGCTCCACAACCTCCGCGAGGCTTGTCGTGACCAGATGGAAGGCTACCACTACCGCTACGAGCAGGACGCCGATCCCCGCTCTACCAGCGCCATCAGCACTCCTGGCCTCTGACGGCACCCTTGGCATCCCACCCTTGCCCCTCAGGCATCCCTGGCATCTGCTTGCCATGTCACTCCTCGATGCCTCTGCTCCCAGCATCCACCTTGCTCCAACTCCATCCCCATCCCCTTGCCATGGCACCACCTAAAGTTAGTTTTAGCCAGCTTAGGGGATGGGTGCTGGGGTGCATCAGAGTGAGGTGTACCCTCCCTGGAGGGTTCCGGACAGGTTCTCCCTGCCCATGCCCTAATTCACCTCGTCCGTAGTGCTGAACCCCACAGGGGACCAGGCTGGATCTGTTCCCCCCCATCCCAACATCCATGGATAGGGGGAAGCACATCCGGATCGACCCCATGGGATGCCAGCCCTGATGCTCGTGGGAGGATTATGAGCTGCTTCCCACGCCTGCTCTCCTTCAGCGGAGCATGGCATGTCATGCTGCCAGTGGGGCTCGGCATCACGTGCACCTCAGCATTTGCTTGGCACATCCCGGGAAGCGGTGGGCAATACCTGAAACTGTCCTCCTGGATGTTTCTGGAGCCTGGACTTCACTTTGACCATGTACAACTCTCTTTCCTATTAGATTTCTATTTGAGAGACGAAAAACTGAACTTGATTTTTTTTTTTTTCTTCAAGCACAAAGGGAAACGCACCGTCTGGCTGCTCCATGGAAAAGCGATGTGGTTTTCCGAGCCCCTTAATCCATTTGGGTTTGTTCAATGACATTTCCAGCAATTTCCAGGCACAAACTGATGCAGCTGCATAGGAAATGCCTCTGCCGGCTGCATGCATGTTCCCCAGGGCAGGCAGGGGCAGCCCTTGCCTGACTCTAAAATATATCCTAGACTAGGCTGTCTCAGCACTTTGTAATTTAAATGAGCGAGGCGAAAGCTCTCGCCCTAGTTCACCTGCCCGTGTTTGCTTGAGAGCCATGCCTGTTACTATATCCTAGAGCAAATATATCGAAAGCTGCATCCACTCCATCGTCTATTTTCTATAAAGCTTCTTGCAATGAGTTCTGACTATCCCCTTGGCTGAGGCAATGTCATTGCTGTTTGCTGGAGGAAGGCAGCTGTGGGCTTCACTGTAGTTTTATTGGTGTTTAGAAACTTCTTTTCCTGAGCTGGTTTGTTGGCCAGGGGTGCAGAGAGTTCTTGAATTGCCTTGTGCACAGAGCTCAGGCTTTGCCAGTTCTGATCTCTCCAAGTGAGGCAAGAACTGGAGAAAATGATCCAGGTAATAGCTTTCTAAAGTGGTTTTTATCTCCTGGGTGTTTTGGTACCTTATTCATGAGCCACCTGAGTGCTGAGCACCTACAGATGCAGAGGGAGGCTGTGCAGGGCTGCGATTTGCAGCATTTCCCAAAATGAAGCTGCAGCTCTTGCAAAGTGGAATCTTAAAATGCTGAATTTTGGTGCTGGTCTGGAAAGTGAAGTGTTGTATCTTGATACATCTGTGTTTGCCTTTCTCCATACCGGGAGGCTCATATGGGCGAGCTGGGCAGCGATGAAGACAGCAGCTGCATTCTCGTTGCCCCACAGCCATGCTGGGACCAGTGCTAGTGTTTACCAGGTGCTTTGGGATCCTTGATGGGGGGAACAGAAGGTACCTGCATGTTGGGTTTGTAAATAAGTTTTGTGGGATTTACTGTCCCCTGAGCCTGCATGTATGTTTGTACTTAGCTCCTGCACTGGGTGGAAAGCTCTGCTGGGGAAAGCACAGCTATTTCCATCCCAGGTGTGTCCAGAGACCCTGGGAAAGATGTGACCTGGTTCAGAGTCCTTTGCATTTTCCCCCTTTGCATTTCCTCCCCTTGCATGCCCAGTCTCAAGGTGGGCAAGCTGGGAGCTGGTGCAGAGACGACATCTGAGCTGTGTTCAGGAAGGGATATGCACTGGGATTCAAAAAGAGTTTCCTAGATGCTCCGGTTCCCAACTAGAGCCAGGTTCTGTCTCTGTCCTGGTTTCCAGGAAAGCCCCAGAGACACCACCAACCTCCACCCCCTCACGGCTCATCTCACTGGAGAGGAGTTGCTCCAGTAGAAACTTGCTGAAATTCAGGCACCCTTTCCTAAGATTTTTCTCCCTATCCTAGGAACTTGTGGGGCCCAGCCCAAACTCATCCCCCACTCTGTTATGAGTTACTGGGCAGGTTTATATGGGAGAAATCTCAGCTTGCCCCTCACCCTCATTCACTTTTCCACCTCCTCCCTCTGTTTCCCACTCCCATATGCAGCCAAACACAGCCCCTGAGCAAAAGAAAGGGTGATGGGGTGGATTTGCACATCTGGCAGCCACATCTGGAAGAACACACCATGCCAGAGGCAAACACTGCTGAGCATTGTGGGTCATCCTGGGCTGCAACTCCACCAGAGCAGCATCCAGTTCTAGGGATGGTGCTAGGAAGTTCCGGTGAGATTGAACACCCTGCAGGGAGGAGAAGTGCCTGGAGGGCTTTGCAGGCAGAGGGGTGGTGGCTGGAATGTAGCATCTGCCTGGCAGTGGCCACTGGTGTCTGGTGATAGATAATGGGAAGGAAATTGCCTCTGAGCACATGGAAAAGTGGCCAAACGCCTCCTGGCCCCAAAGCCCTTTGGCAAAGGGGGAAGCTGGTGTGGGCAGCAGGTCGCTCCAACTTTTCCCAAGGCTGGAGGGAGGGATGCAGTGGCTTTTGGTGTCCATCGATGAGGATGCTCTTCCTTTAGGCATCACACTCCCCATCCTCACTGGGTGTGCTGGACTCTTCCAGGGAGGCAAAGCCCCATTGAAGGTGACGTGTGAGAGGTTGGATGTGGGTGGCTGGGTGGACAGCCAGCTGTAGGAACGTCATTCTTGTGGCTTCTTAATGTTAATATTATTCTATACTGTGCATACCCCACGCATGAGAAACCAGCAGGATTAGGGACCCTCTGGATTAGTGAAACCAAGACTTGTTGGTGAGCCGAGACACAATATGTGCTTTCTGGGTTCCCAACGATGGCTGCACTGGGTTCCCAAGGCAGCTGCTGGCACATTTCCATGAGCTCCCTTTCCGCGAAGGGCTCAGTGAGGGGGCTGTGAACCTCTGACCCTTCAGCACCAAGCTGCTGCCCGAGCCAGAGTTACTCCAATGGCTCCTCCAGACGAACAAAATCCAGAACGTAAACAGCAGCTGCGCTAGGAATCGAATGAGGGATGCTCAGAGCTCTCTGCAGTGGCTCGTCATTGAAAAAGAGGAGAAACCCCCCAAAATGTCTATTTATATGCTCTGCGTATGAAATGCTTCTAAGCTGCCAGTGCTTTGCAATCCAGCACGGTCTTTCAGAGATGCTTTTTCTTCCTTATTTCCCAAAGTGCTCAGATGTTTATTGGGCTGATCTGGCTGAGAGGCAAACACAGAGATCTACCAGAGGAGGTGATGTGGGTGCAGCTGAAGTTGGGCCAGGCAACCTTGCCTGCCCTGCCCGCATCCATCCTCCCCCAGCACACATCCTGGTGGGGTTTAGGTGTTATGTCACCCGACCAGGGTGTGTTTTGAGACGCATTTTTGCTGAGGTTTGGTGGAAATTTATCAAGTGGAAGTAACTGGACTGAAGCACCATTGCCATAGGAATGATGCCCCAGTACTGGGGCGGGGAAGAAAATCAGCCACTGCCAGCTGCCTCCCCCTTCCAAAAATACACAGAATTAATAAGAATTAAGTGGTTATACCCCTATGAAGCTTCATGCCAGGCTCCTTCATCCTCATATGCATTCTCCGTTATCAAGGACAAATTCAAACCTAAAGAAGGAGAAAAAAATTTATTCCTTTAGGAAGAACAAGTGGGAGATGTCACTCTGGTGCCCTGGGGAAACTGAGGCACAGACAAAGGAGGGCCAAGTTCCTGACAGTGAGGAAGGGTTTGGGCAGGAATAAAAAACAACACAGAAATGGATTTCAAACTTCAGCAGGGTTCATTTAAAACTCTGGGTAGCTTTGGGACCTCCAACTTCAGGACAGTCCCTGCTCTGGTTGTCCTTCCTCGACTGAGAGGTGGCTCCTGTGCCCTGCTAAGTAAATCAAGATTAAACAGAACCCCACCTATTTATCTGTGAGTGCTTCTAATTATCCTGGTTGGGATAATGCTGAGGGATGGGGGCTCCCGGTGTGGCTGGGCACAGACCTGCTGAGCACAGCGGTGAGCTCTCAGCAGAAAGGAGGGGGCTGGAGGTTGGTTCCCCCCCCAGTGTGTGTTTTTGCCCAAGCCTGTCTCTGAGCAGCCCCACTGAGACCTGGCACAGCCCCACCCAGGCAGATGGGGAAGGATGTGTTTCTGCTAATCTGCCCCAATCTGGATTATTTTTCAAAATAAACCTGCTTTCCCAGCTGTTTTAAGCAAGTTTTTGACATGTTGGGGACAGGTGGGATTTTGAGGATGGGGTGGGGGGAGAAGCTTAAAGGCAATGGAGGGGAAGAACATGTCTGCTGGGTGTCCTCATGCCACAAGGATCTGATCGTTTGCATGGGGAGTGTGGAGTAGAGCATCTTTGAGGTGGTTTTGGCAGCACATTGCCCAGATCACAGGGCTGGGGTTATCTTGTGGTGCAAGGGGGGGCTTTTCTGGAGCTTTCCCCTATCAAAAGCCACAGAGAAATAATTTATGTTGAGGGACTGGTGTCAGCCCTGAAACCCATCTTCCCCACTCCATCTCCCATCTGAAGCACAGCTAGGATCTTCTGTGGCTCCCATCAGGATAAAACAGCACAGAAAATACCTCTGGCCATGGATGTCCAGGATGATCCACGTCAGCCAGTTTGGGAGGGGTCTCTCAGAGAGACAAGGTGAGCAGGATCAACCTAATACTAACCAGTATCAGTCTCTCATCCTGAATACAGATGCGCTGGCACAGACAACCCCGCAGAGCTGCTCCATTCTCCCAGCATGTTTCCCAGCGCCTTGCCAGACTGACATTTACAAATACCTATTTTTAGATAATCATGTCTAATTGTTCAGGCCCTCAGTGGACACATCCTCAGCTCAGATAAAGACAAAACCAGTCCCCTCCCTCTGGTCCTTTCCCTTCCTGTGGTTTTACACCGGTGGGACCAGCCCCAGTCCTTGGCCTGGGTCTCAGTAATGCTGCCAAGGTACAGCTGCTCACAGCTTTATTCCCTCCCCACCATGGGACAATTCACACGAAACTCACTGCTTCAAAGGAAGCCCCTGAGAAGGACTTTTCTATGATACCCATTTTAGGGGAAGTTTCCATGTTCTTCGCAAAGAGGAGCCAAAGTCATCTCTGTAATGCACAAGTGGAAAATGAGTACACCAAATCCATGGACGTGTTATTCTGCATGGGCATGACGGGCACCTGAGCCCCCACATCCATGGAGACACTGTCTTGCATGGGCACAACGAGCCCTGCAGGCCCAAATTCATGCAGATGCTTCTCTGTGTGGGCAGGATGGGCCCTTGATCCCCCCAGCCCATTGAAATACTGCTGTGCACGCACAGGATCAGCCCCTTTCCCTCCCAGTAGGACAGGTTACCAGAGCAGAAGGGAAGCCCTTCCCAAACCAGCAGCCTCAGAAGTAGTTTCTACATGCCACTCGCAGCCACCTGTCAGACAGCTCAGGCCTGGGAGAGAAGAGGAGCTGGGGACCACAAGCACCCCAGAAACTCAGCTCAGTCCTGCCCAGCTCCCCATCCCTTGCAGGATGAGGGGACATCCCTGCAGAGCAGCAGACACTGAGTGACATTGTGCCATTAGAATCAGCACTCTGAAGGCTGGGGGGACCCATGGCTGTAGCAACGGTCCCAGAGGATTCACTTCCTGCCCTGTCCCTCATGGCTCGGAAGGAGCAAGAGCCCAGGCTGCCCATGCCTGGCAGGGTGGTGGCACCGAGGGATCACCATTGCTGCCACCCCTTTGCCAAGGACCCTGCATCCCACAGGCTGGTGCTCTGCAAGCAAGGTCCATCACCCATGGACCAGAGCTGGTGCTCAGTGCACTGGGTTTAATTTGGCTGTAGCACTGAGCTTTTGGGTGGTGTTTCTCTCTTGCTACGTGCCTCAGTTTCCCTTTTGGGTAGCAGCACTGTTGAGAGCCTCCTCTTCACCACAGGGACCACGTTTAGTGGGCTGCTGGCCCCAAGGCCTTTGAAGGAACTTGAGATACTCCAGCATGCTCTATACATTGCTTCACCCACCTAGAAATCCCTCGTTAGCTTTCCTCCATAATGTGATGAGAGGAAACAAATCTCATTGCTTCTTGCTGCCTTGACATGGGCCCCAGCCCCCACCAGCACCCTGGGCTCAAGCCATGTCCTCCCATGGCAAGATGGATCCTATCAGCAGGACAAAACCATGAGATACAGGCTCCAGAGATGTCTTGTAAGCCCCTGGAGAACTGAGCCCAGGGGACAGGCCACACAGATCGGTCTTGGCACATTGGTAATTAATTTAGTTGCTAAATTAACATTTAAAGTGACAGGACCTGAATACGAAGCAGGGCATCACTGTCTGCCAGGACTCACCAGCCTCCAGCGACCACAGCTGCTTTCAGTCTCCTGTCCCTGGGTCCTGGTGCTTGGCCAGCAGCATGAATGGACTCCAGAGCCTCCACGGCTGGAGACATGGACTTGATGATCTTCAAGGCTCTTCTAAGTAAAGCAATTCCATGATTCTATGGGATACTCTGGTCCCCCGAACCTCTCACACGTGCCTTGGAAAAGACTACGTTGGGCTCTTTCTGGAGATGTCCCCGTTCAGCAGGGAGAAGGGCAGAAGCACATTGTCCCGGGGTCCTTCTCTCTGCAAAAGCACACCCCGCTGCTCCGCCCCTCAGCCCGAACCCCTGGGGGGGGCCCAACATGACCCTTCCTAGTCCCGGCACCTTCAGAGGGGCGCCGCAGGTCAGATTCAGCAGCTCGGGGATCGGTCGCTCTGCACGGGCTGCTGGTGACATCCAGCGTCAGTTCCTGCAATTACAGACCAGGGAAAGCCACGGAGGCTCCGTCAGTGCTGACCCGTCTGGGTCCTGCCCCCTCCGGTCCCTGCCCTCCTGCATCCATAGGTGTCCCGACGGCTCCTCTCGCTCCCAGGCCAAACCAACCCCTCCAGCTCCCTGCCCTTCTGCTGTTTGATCATTTAACAGCCACCCTAAAGGATATGCGACAACCCCCGACATGCTCCGGGCTTGGGCAGAGCAGCTGGAAACGGCCCAGAAGAACCGGACTGGGAGCGGGGTGAGGGGGGCAGCGTGTCAGTAGCCAGCTGAAGACAAGCCAGCATGTGCCCGGGGGGACCAAGAAGGCCACCAGCATCCTGGCCTATACCAGCACCAGCGTGGCCAGCAGGACTAGGGCAAGGATCATCCTCCTGGACTGGCCCTGGGGGAGGCTGCCCCTCAGCTCCTAGCCTCACTCTAGGGCCCCTCACTCCAAGGAGGACATTGGGGGACTGGGGCATGTCCAGAGAAGGGCAGTGAAGCTGTGGAAGGGTCTAGAGCACAAGTGCTGTGAGGAGGGGCTGAGGGAGCTGGGGTTGTTGAGCCTGGAGAAAAAGAGGCTCAGAGGAGACACCTTCTTGCTCTCAACAACTCCCTAGAAGGAGGTTGGTACCAGGTGGGGTCAGTCTCTTCTCAGGAGGAACAAGTGACAGGACAAGAGAAAATTGACCCAAGTTGCACCAGAGGGGGTTTAGGTTCCTGAGGAACAATTTCTTCCCCGCAAGGGTTGTCAAGGTCTGTCCCAGGCTGCCCAGGGCAGTGGTAGAGTCCCCATCCCTGGAGGGGTTTCAAAGCCCTGGAGCTGCAATGCTGAGGCCCATGGTTTAGTGGTGACCTGGCAGTGCTGGGTTAAATAGTTGGATTTGAGTATCTTGAAGGTCTCTTTCAGCCAGAATGATTCAATGGTTAAGACTCTTTCCTGCAAAGCACCATCCCTTGGGCCTTCTGGTGAGCTGGAAGAAGGAGAGGGGCTCCAATATGGAGGCCAGGGGCTCTTCAGCCTGGGCAAGGAGAAACAATGATTGACAGGCAGACTTCACCTGGATTGAAGGCTGCAGCCATCACTGAAAGGATATGTGACCCCTTCTGATCAGGCTGTGCCACCCCCAGGAACCATCTTATATCAATCTTGACAATGCTTTGAATATTAATGGCAAGCTGAGGTGGCATTAACTCGTCGTGGTGTTTAACAGGGAATTACAGAACCAGAGGATGCTTTGGGGTGGAAGGGACCTTTCAAGCTCACCTACTGCAACCCCCTGGAGGAAGCAGGGGCAATGCAGCTAGAGCAGGTTGCTCAGAGCCCTGGACAACCTCATCTGGGAGGTTTCCAGGGATGGGCCATCAACCTCCTCCCTGGGCAGCCTGGGCCCGTGTCTCACCCCTCTCCCAACAGTGAGCGTAAGAATCCCATAAAATCCCAAGCAGAGGTCCTCAGGAGGTATCAGCAAGAGGACAGTCCCTTTCTCTCACCAACTTTCCTGGTGAACTTTCTATATGGACGCAAAACCTTTGTTTTGGTTGCAGCCAACCCCCCTGAATGCCAGCCTCTCCTCATTCTGGCTTGTGCCCACCTGTTCTATGGCCCCAAACACCCAGCTCTCTTCACACCTGCTCCATGGTGCCATCAGTGGTGACTTCAGGTCCCCACTAGCCCATCAGTCCTTGGTGCTCTGCCCTAGGACACCTTCAGTGCCAAGCCCCTTGGAAATGGTATCACAGTTTGACAGGAGAGATCGCCTTTAGCATCTTCAGAAGGATGAGGCTCAGAACAGCTTCTTCAGGCACTGCTCTTGTTCCTGGGGCTGGAGGTATGGCCAATACTCCTCCTGCAGTGAGGCAGGAGCAGTTTATCCACTGGCTCCGTTTTTGGGGCAACAGTGTTTGACTAAAGACAACAGTAGGAACACAAAGGATTACTACTACGAAGAGAATATTTTATTACTTATAACACTTCATTCAGCTAAATCCACAGAGCAATAACACAAATTCTTCAGAAAAGTGCAAATTTTCACTCTGTAGTTGTAGTACACCCTAGGTTTACAGAAGAACAGACACTGGGTACAGATCCAGAACTCCCCAGGATTCTAGACAGGAACGATGCAACTTCAGATACCTCAATCACCTCATACAAAGTGAAGCAAAGGGCAGGGGAGGAGGGAAAATGTCTGGGATATCAAGATGGGCTCTAACCACTCAGGTGTCACCATGCAGAGTCCCACCTCTCTTCTTTGGGAGAGAAGAGGGTAAGAAGTAGGGAAGAGACGTGATGACAATATTGGTTTTAAGATTAAACAGAACGTCCAAATGCTTTCTGAAGCAGAGCCCACATTCCACCCTGCCCCAAATGACAGAAACCATCCTTCTACCTTGTGGCTTATCCCTCCATGCTCCAATAGTTTCACACAAACATGCTCCCTTTCATAAAACATGAGCTGAAATCCCTAATACTCCAGAAGCCAAGGAGAGGCACAAAGTGCTACCCAAGTATCGCTAAATCAGGGAATAACAGCAGAAGTGTCACCACACAGGTGTCCTCTGAGCAAAGATACAGCAACAGCTTGAGCTCAGTCAAGGACTGCCCAAGGCACACAGAGGAGCCCAAGCCAGCATGTGCTGCATGTCGGAACTCACCTCAACATCTGGAATAGAAACACAGAGAATTAATCTTTTTAATGTATGCATGTGGATGACAAGTAAGTGTTTGCCCTCACAGCTAGAGCTGTGCTTGAAGCTTCCAGTCAAGCTTTCCTGGGTTAAACACACTCCCTGGTTCTCTTCCCTAGTCCAGGGAAACACAACTTTACCAAGTATTTGAGTGAGATAGAGATTAAGCCATCACATCAAACCGGGAAAGGACAAAAACCAAGCCCTCCTAAACTCTTCAAATGCTAAAAACAAATCACTGGTTGGCTGATGACAGATTGAACCAAGGACTGACTGCAGACCAACCTTTGAAAAGACAAATTTTAACTGGAAGCGCCTAATGAACAACATCCGCGGTCTACTTTGATCTATTATCTTCTTCCTGCGCAAGTCTGAAAAGCCTTTGTTCTTATCTGAAAGTAGTAAAGAGCAGCTGACAACTGAAAGAAGGTTGCGCACAAGCCCAACAGACCCTAACACAATAGATAACAAAGTTACGAGGTGATGAAGTAAGAATTACTGTCCTTGACAATAAGGGAAGCGAGATCAGAGGGAGGAGGTAACGGAGGAGTTCCACAAGCGGAACAGTATAAATATATCAAACAGTTCCAAATACAGTAGGAAAACAACAGTAGCAGCAGTTTAAAAATGGCAATAGTTATATTATACCCTTAAAATACATTCAACACATTGTGCCTGTTGCTATCATTCCAGAATCACCACTACATCTATAACTTACTGCTCAAAGCTCTTAACGAGAAGAATCCCAGATACCCGAACTCCGTGTATCTGGGGTTTTTATTCACAATAAACAGACTATGAACAGTTACCAACTTCTAAGAATGCTGATTTGAAAACAGAACCACACTTTTTTTTTCCCCACATCACATTTCTCATGCCTCCCTACTGAGACAAAGCAGATTTTTGTGGGAAATTGCAGATTCCTGCTCTTCATAGGAGCCCAAAGGTAACTCATGGGACATAACTCCTAATGATAACTGCTACAGTCGACACACAACTGGCCTCATCATGCACACTGCACTTTTTACAGCGTTTACTTTTGTTCAAAAGGCTGTTCCGAGTCACTTGCTCTTGTCTGTGCTACTCGGAGGTTATGAAAAAGAAAATCCAAAGTGCCTAAAGCTTTAATCTGCTGCCAATGGAGCAAATGGCAAAACCTCCTTCAAATTCAGTGCAGTTGGGATCCAGATGTGCACCTTCTGGTGAAAACTGGAGGCAGAGCAGCAGTCAAAAGTGCTTTTGCATCTTCCAAGACCTCCTCAGCACTGTACCACAACACGAGTATAAGCATAAAGACTTCCTCCTGTTTTTTTCCCCACCACATCCTTCAAATATACGATCAAGAAAATAAATTTTTTTTTTGGCATTAGATCTCTCTCACTCCATTGCAGAACAGACCTTCTGTGGTACACGTACATTCATATACAACAAAATACTTCTCCATGGTTATAGTGCAAAGCTTCCGTCAGCGTGAAACACCCGATACCCCGATACCTGCACAGACACGAAAGCCCTGGTGCTCTTTAAAGCCACCTAGATGCAACATGTACAAACACCACGGCGCGATCCTACGGCAGCAAGCTGGAAGGGTACAGGAAAATGGAGGATAAATTTGGAGGTTTAACAATAGTGGCAAAACAATGGCTTTCATTTAAGTGCATCTTAGATAGGTTCTTGGTAAGGTTCTTCTCAGGCAGCCTATAAAACAGTGAGTAAATGATCAGTTTTATCTATTTATTTATTTTATCTAAAGCAGGGACACATCTAAAACACCCCGACTTCATTCTGAAAGCTTCTACGAGCAATTTAGCAGCAGACATTAACCAATGCTATCCTCGGTTTATCAATATGTGTTTTTTCTTGAAATGCTCTTTCAGTTAAAGCTTTTCTATGACAAAAATGTGGCTTGGCTTTTCTGAAACCCTGGATATCTACATGAGGTTTGCTGTTATTGGTCTCTATTTGAAAAAAGCAATTAGCTGTATCACTTTCTACTCAAACAAAGGTAGGAAATTGATAATGGGAAGTTGTTAAAAATCTGTCCTGAAAGATAAATAACAGTATTTGAAAAACAATTTTCTAACGAGCTTACAAGAAATGATAAAAAAATAAAACATGATTCAATAACTAAATAGTGTCAACATCTCAACTCTGCTTTCTTCCCCCTTTTTTTTTTAAATACACAATATGAATTCAAGACAAACTGAAAAAGTCACTAACTGGAATTTTCATTCAAATTACTGAATTTCTGAAATCTTTATTAAAAATAAATAAGATTGAGACTTCCGAGATGTGGGAACAAGAAGTCAGTACAAAGAGTAGCTCGAGTAGGCAATTTCACCAAGAAATGCCCAACTTCTTGTTCCTTTGGAAGCCTTGGAAAGGCTCTAAGTACCTGACACGCAGACTGCAGGCAGATCTGCATGTGTTGCCACTATTGTTTCACTGCCAAGTAAATATTTTAAGATACGCAGAGGAAATATACAACGCACCAAGAGCACCTTGAACAACAGAAGGATAATTAAGTAGCTGAAAAAATGTCACCTTGAGCGACCTGCCTAAACAAGAAATGCTAAGCGCTGAACTCTCCACTTCAGCAGTTTTGGAAATGAAGAACTGTAACAACGATACCAATGCTCACACACAACAGCTCAGAAGAAGCAGCTTTTCTGTCAGCTTGGAGTGATCTCTTCCCTCAAAAGACGACAGCCAACCTCATTTGAGAAAACTTTTCACACAGATATTACTGGGTACCTGAAATGACTTTCAGACAAGATCTATTGGCTGAGATCAGCTGCCTTAAATCTCCACTTGAATTGAGGGGTTAATTAGTCTTTTGGTCAAGGAGGACAGAAAATTATAATAAATTCCATCCTATTCTCTCACTTCCTCCCTTATCCTGATTTATTAGCTCAGACTTTGGTGAAAAGCCTGACAGAAGAATGCTGCTTCTTGACAGAGTAAAAATGTAGCTGTTTAACACACACACATTAAACTGAGTTCTGTTCTTGGTTCCTTTGTTCCACAGGATGTGGTGCTGGCGCTTGCTCCTTCCAACACCAGTTCCGGTAGATCTTAAGCAGACCGCCAGATTAGTCCATTCTTATCAGGTTCGAGAAAATTCTCAATCAAAGCTTCAATAAGCTTCTGAAGTTCTTCTTCCAGCACACTTCTGTCACTACAAAGAGAACCACACCATGGCAGAGGTTTGATAAACACCAGGCATTAGTTAAAAAATAGACAAACAGCAAGATTTGATGGTGATACAATCATAGAATCATTCTGGTAGAAGGAGACCTTCAAGACCATGAAGTCCAGCAGTTAGACTAGCTCTGCTTCCCACCAGTATCAACATGTAGAGACTACAAGCTGCTTGGTTAAATGAGCTACATTTTGCTATGGTCTATGGAAAAATTAATTTAATTAATCTAAATAATTAAGCAGCTGAAACACCAGAGATGTGATGCCATTCAGCAAGACCTGGCCAAGCTGGAGAGTTGGGCAGAGGGGAACCTCAAAGTTCAAAAAGGGCAAGTGTTGGATCCTGCAGGTGGGGAGGACATGACCTGCTGCGAAGCAGCTCTGCAGGGAAGTACCTGGAATTTCTAGAGGACAATTGTTATCCAGGAGCCAGCAATAGGCCCTCATGGCCAAGAAGGCCAATGGTGTCCTGAGGTGCCCAAAGAAAAGTGTGGCCAACAGGTGCCCCAGTGAGGCTACCTCAGTCCACTTCTGAGCTTTCCAGTTCAAGTGACAGGGAACTATTGGAGAAAGTCCAGTGCAGGCTCCAAAGGTGCTGAGGGGACTGGGGCATCTCTGTGACCAGGAATGGGTGAGAGCCCTGGGGCTGTTTAGCCTGGAGAAGACAGAGGGGATCTGATCAATGCTCATCAACAGCTAGAGGGCATGGGGCAAGAGGATGGGGCCAGACTCTTGTCAGTGGTGCCCAGTAACAGGACAAGGGGCAACAAGAATAAACTGGAACCCAGGAGGTTCCATCTGAACAGGAGGAGAAACTTTTCCTGCAAGGGTGCCAGAGCCTGACCCAGCCTGCCCAGAGGGGTTGTGGAGTCTCCTTCTCTGGAGAGATTCCAAACCCTCCTGGACAATGCAATCCTGGTCACCCTGCTGTGTGTGACCCTGCTGGAGCAGGGGGGTTGGACGAGATGATCTCCAGAGGTCCCTTCAAACCCCACCACACCGGGATACTGCAAATCACCACTAGACAGCTCCACGCCAGCAGTGAGGACACAGGAACTAATGACTGCAAAACCAGTGTAGGACTGATCAGACATCCTGGAGATGGATTAAAAAGAAATAGCTACTAATAGCAGAGGTAGACACTACGTTCTTCTCTACATAGCATCCAGATGCTCATTTGCAGTATCTGATTGCATTTTGACTAAAGGGCAATTTAGGGGGATTGTCATAGGGCAAAGCATCACAGCACCTGAGAGGACACAGCAACATGCTGATGCTTTCCCTGTTTAAATGCCCAGACATTCATGTGAGTAAAAACACAACATACTCAAACACGAGTGCATTGCAACATTCCTTGAAAAATGCACTATCAAGATGTTGTTCCTTATGACCAACCTAAACCTCCCCGGTGCATTTTGAGGCTGTTTCCTCTTGTCCTGTCCCTTTCTACATGAAGAACATGGTCAATTCACAGCAATTTAAAAACTTGCTTCAAAAGGTGGGCCGTACCTGTCTTAATACACTTCACATAACAATAAATCATGTTTTAAAGTATACTTCAGCAACCTGTGGGAAGCTGCCCAGGCACGGGTCTGTGTACCCCTTCACACGCACAATTTACAAGCAAAAGTGACCTACTGCTCACTGTCACTGGCTCCCTGCATCTGACCAAAGCCAGTGATAAAAAAAATGCTCACCCTGAATTCCTGCCAATAAGTAAAAATAAATGCCAAATCAGAAGCCCCTTTATGTTACTTTCAATTCTCTGTTCCATAGAAATGTGGGGACATGAGTCTAAAAGACAGGGTGCTCAGGAAAATTCCATTAGGAATCCATTTCAGGAGCTTCCTTTTCTCCTTTAGCTAGACAGAGAACTTGGGCTCCTCACTTGCACTCCTCATTTCAACCGTGTAAACATTCCCTATTTCCACACCCGCCCCCCCCCCAGCTTTTTAAACTAGAAGACGCTCAGTCGAGGGAGCTGTCCAAAGGGGACAGACCTCTGGTTACTATTCAGTAGTTCAGAATGCCACATCACATTCCTCAAAACAAGTGTCCGCAGCACAAGAGAGGTAGGGACCTCTTGAGGCAGGGCCAGAGGAGCCACAGCAGTGATGTGAGGGCTGGAACCCCTCTGCTGTGAGGCCAGGCTGAGAGTTGGTGTTGTTCAGCCTGGAGAAGATAATAAGGCCTTTCTTGTGGCCTTTCAGGTCTTAAGGGGGCCTATGAGAAAGATGGGGAAAAATTTTTTATCAGGACCTGTTGTGACAGGACAATGGGTGATGGTTTTAAATTAAAAGAGGGAAATTTAGACAAGATATAAACATTTTAAGCTGAGGGTGGAGAGACCCTGTCCCAGGTTGCCCAGAGAGGTGGTGGATGCCTCATCCCTGGCAACATTCCAGGGGGGGTTGGCTGGGGCTCTGAGCAGCCTGCTCTAGTTGCAGATGTCCCTGCTCCCTGCAGGGGGGTTGGACTGGATGAGCTTGAAAGGTCCCTTCCAACCAAAACCATTCCATGATTCTGTGATTCCAAATGCAACAGGAATTCACCTGGATTTAAGCACATTTGCCAGCAGCAGCACAACTTCACCAGTTTTTAGTGAATGAGAAATTTGTTTAATAAAAGAAGTCTCTTAGTGTAGGAGATGTTGAAAATTCAATTCTTTGTCTTTTTTTTTTGTCCAGAGGGGATCCCTTAAGAGCAGGAATGTACATTGCTCTGGCCAGCTGAACGGGCTGGGAGAGAGTCAGCTGAAGCTCAGGCCTCCAAGGAATCTCCCACCAGGGGCAGAATCAATCCTTGTGGACTGACCCGTCAGCCCAGCAGCACAGGCACGTGGACCTGCTACTGACCTCTGCTCGGGCACCGCGCACATCTCTGCATAGTACTTGATCTTCGGCTCTGTCCCGCTTGTCCGAAGGGTGGCAACACAACCATTTTGAAACGTGAAAGTGATCATCTGGCTGCTTTTGCTGACTGGCAGCACCTACGGAAACAACAGCAGCTTATTACAGAGCACCCCAACTATGAGATGCCGCCTCATCTCTGGAACCATTCCAGGTGAGGTTGTCCAGGGCTCTGAGCAACCTGCTCTGGTTGCAGATGTCCCTGCTCCCTGCAGGGGGTTGGAATAGATGACCTTGAAAGGTCCCTTCCCACACAAACCAGTGTATGGTTACTCAGTATTTCAGGATAATGGTACTGTCTCTTACTCCCATAGGAAGTATGGGAGTCTGGAAGCCTGATAGGTGCGAGCATGAAGCCCACTTCAACTCAAAGTTCATTCTTTGTTACTTCAAAGTAGTCAACACAATAGCCAAGGCAGTTCACATTTCATCTGTTTTCTCCCCAGTAACTGATGTTAACTTGTCTGAATAGATGATTGTAATTAAACTGACATCTTAGTTGACGCAGTGCATCTTTCTGCTTAGTTATTGTATATTGAACTTGCAGTCTCTTCAAAGACCAACCTCTCCTGCAAACAAACACGCTTTGTAACTTACCGATTTCTTATGTGGCTGACTGCTATCATAGCCAGTGGTAACATCTCGTACATGTAATATATTGTAAATACCACAAAATTTTGGATAAGACTGAGGAGCATCAAAGTTCCGAAGTCTCTCAAATATCCTTTTGATAGTAGGAGGATCGTAGCACAAGAAATAGGAAGTCTTTGATATGTGATATCCATACCTACAAGCAGATTAATGTTTTAAATTAAAGTTTTTGAATTTTCTCTGCACATTTGATATCTAAAGAAAGGCCCTGTTTGGAAAAACAGTAAGAGGGGAAAAAAAACAGTTCTCACAGCTGTGGAAGCAGTTATTTTTAGGCAAATGTTTGGGCTCTGAAGCAGATTTCACTGATTTCAGATTTTCATCTGAAGATTTTTTAAATTCAAGCAAAGGTTTCCATTTCAAAAGGCAACCATGTGGCTACATGCAGCCTTGGTTACCCTCAGGAAATTAATATGCAGTAGCATTCCCATACTGCCAAAAATTATCTGCTATAAAAGCCTGAGCAGCCACAACAGATTACCAAAAAACCACCCATGTTAAAACTATCCTCAATCCCTCCTGAGTGCCATAAAGTGATAAATGCTGACCATTGTTGGGGCTTCCTCACTGTGCGGGGCCACAGTCTATCCTTCTGCTGGGCCAGTGAGAAAAGAAATGGCATATATGATTTATCATGCAGCATTCCAGGCTTGAGGAAAAGTGGCTGGAAACTGCACAGAGGAAAAGGGCCTAAAGGGGTTGGTTGACAAGTGGCTGAAGATGAGCCAGCGTGTGCCCAAGGGGCCAAGAACGCCACCAGCATCCTGGCTTGGATCAGCACCAGTGTGGCCAGCAGGACTAGGGCAGGGATCATCCCCCTGGACTGGGCACTGGGGAGGCTGCACCTCGAATCCTGGGTTCAGTTTTGGGCCCCTCACTCCAAGAAGGACATTGAGGGGCTGGAGCGTGGCCAGAGAAGGGCAACAAAGCTGGGGAAGGGTCTAGAGCACAAGTGTTGTGAGGAGTGGCTGAGGGACCTGGGCTTGAGATGCATTAAAAATACTGACTAGATTATTCTCAGCACCAAAATAGTTAAGTAGAAAAAAATAATACTTACATTTCATAGATCTCAATGAGTTTCTGTGCTAGTGTAAGGTTCTGGCCCTCCAGGTAGGTTGCCATTTCAGCTATGACCACAGCTGCGCTTACACCATCTTTATCCAACACAGAGGTGCCACACATAAAGCCTAACAAAAAAAAAAAACAAACCAAAACAATTGATCATGGAAAAATAACTTTACATTCTAATAAACTGATTTACTTGAGTTTTTATTTTTTTTAGTCCTTTTCCTGTAAAAGAAAATTGGTTAATACACATAAGGTGGTTTTATAACTGCTTGTGTCTTTGGAGCATCTCCAGAGAAGCTCAACGAAGCTGGGGAAGGGTCTAGAGCACAAGTGTTGTGAGGAGTGGCTGAGGGACCTGGGGATGTTGAACCTGGAGAAAAGGAGGCTCAGGGGAGACCTTCTCACTCTCAACAACTCCCTGAAAGAGGTTGGAGCCAGGTGGGTGTTGGTCTCTTCTCCTAAAGAAGTGAAAGGAGAAGAGGAAATGGCCTCAAGTTGCTCCAGGGGAGGTTGAGGTTGGACGTGAGGAGCAATTTCTTCCCCGCAAGGGTTGTCACGGGCTGTTCCAGGCTGCCCAGGGCAGTGGTGGAGTCCCCATCCCTGGAGGGGTTTCAAATCCATGGAGCTGTGGTGCTGAGGGACAGGGTTTAGGTGGTGACCTGGCAGTGCTGGGTTAATAGTTGGACTCAATGATCTTTAAAGTCTTTTCCAAACAAAATGATTCAATGATTCCCCTTTCCTAGGAATCTCATTAATTTAGGATTTATATGGCTAGAAGGATATGTGCTCTAATCACGCAGTTCCAGATTCTTAATTGGATATCTCTCATAGTACAGTGGTAAACATAAAAACTTGCTTGTTTTATGCAAGCACATCAATCCTGCCAAAGTCTGGCCAGTAATTTGAAGCTAAGGAGCCCACCATACAGCTACAGCCTTGGTAACCCCTACATCAGAGCTCCAGGGTACTGCCATTGCACCTTCTTCCTGAAGGGATGCACAATCAAGACCTTAACTCCTTTTGTTAAAAGCTTAATTAATTTTATGAATAAAGCCAATCACAGACACATACCCTCTTTGGCACGTTTCATTTTCAAATGACATCTTATATGGGAATAGGCTGTCCCAGAAAGCTGCTATTTATCCCAAATTGAGAATTTCTGAAATGTCCCCATTCCACTCAGCCACCAAGAGCAGTCATAGAATCACAGAGTGGTTTGGGTTAGAAGGGACCTTAAAGATCATCTTGTTCCAAGCCCCCTACCAGGGACGTCTCCCACTAGACCAGGTTGCTGAAAGCCCCATCCTACCTGGCCTTGAAGATATCCAGGGTTGGGCATCTCCAACCTCCCTGTGCAACTTGGGTCAGTGTTGCACCACTCTCAGAGTGAGGAACTTCCTCCTAATCTCTAATTTCTCCCCTCTTCCAGTTTGAAGGCACCACCCTCATCCTATCACTACAAGCCCTTGTAAAAAAAGTCCCTCCACAGCTCGTCTGTAGGCCCCCTTCAGATACTGGAAGGGCAAAAGAAGGTCTCCCTGGAGCCTTCTCTTCTGCAGGCTGAACAACCCCAACTCTCTCAGCCTGGCCTCACAGAGGGGTTCCAGCCAAGAAGACGTGTGAAATATAAACCAATTACAAACAGATCTTGTGCTTAATCTCAGCTAAAAGGCTACAGAACAGCAGTAGTATGGCCTGGGCATCTCAGGACTTTCAACTTGTATTAGAATAAGTTTCTCTCAGAGATCTGGACCAGAATCAGAGATTGATACATCATTTCTGATGATAGGTGGAAAGTTGATTTCATGAGAAAAAAACAAACAAACAAACAAACAACCAACACACACCCCACAAACAACCAACACACACCCCACAAACAACCAACACACACCCCACAAACAACCAACACACACCCCACAAACAACCA
>JANHFX010005713.1:0-14459 GCA_027560015.1 Chloroceryle amazona
CCCACCACGCTGGTGTCAGGTGCTGATGGACCGCGCGGTTATTGGGCGGTAGCCGTGTGCTTTCGGAACCAGGTTGCCACGCCTCTAAACGGCAACAGACTGGTAAATCCCTCAATATTTTTGTCTTCTGCAGACATTAGGGGCAATACTTTTGTCTTCCTTTAAGGGTCTGTGATAACAATTTCAAAAGCATAGGAGCCAAAACCATTTAGGAATATACCTATTCTTAGTGACAAATACTTTCTTACAATTACAGGTTTGGACCCATAAAGTAAGCATGTTTCATATTGATTTTGAGTTGGTTTTGGTTTTCAATGTTATATTTTCCAGTTAATTACGATCTTGAAATCTCTTCAGCTGTATTATTATACCAAAAAATCTGCCTCAAAATGCAGATTAATTAAAGCTTCAGTCAGAAAAGGTGAATTTATATGGCTACAAATGATCTCAGCTTTACCAGTGGCAATTAAGTTTAATGGCAATGTTTAGCAGAGTCATTCCAGATTCCTGGAGTTGATTTTCAGTTCTTGTCTGTTGCTTATTTACAGGGAAAAAAGAAAACAAACAACAAAACCAAACAAACCCACAACTGAAAAAAGAACAAGTGCATCATTCTTTGTTCCCGAGGTAGAACTATTTCCCATCATTTGGGGAATGTTTATCACAAAGAGCTAAATGTAGCACTGTTGGTCCTCTCCCACGGCACAAATGCAATGCAGTCCATCTCACATGGTAGAAGAACTAGAAAACTAGTGTAGAACAGTTTCCAGGCCCTATCTCACTGCAACTCCTTAAAACCTTTTAATTAAAATGCCTTGTGCAGCAGCAGGAAAACAAAATCAAATTTTGGTGAAAGAAAATGAAAATGTTCTGTACCTGTTTAATATCAGCCACAATAATTAGCTGTTTCAGAATAGCTAGCCACTCCATCTAGATGAAAAATCCTGACATAAGAGAATGGTTAATCTCAAAATGAGGCATCCCATGGTAATAGTGTTTTGATTTGAGACCCTGTATTGTAAGACACATCTCAGACATATTTAGTGGCTTAACTGACCATGAGGAAGCTGAGAAATGAGTCACTGAAACCAGGACACTTACTACTTATGCACTCAGTTCATAGCCAAGGTGAAGGTAGAATAAAAAGGTTCAATTCCAGTTGCAAATGCATTAAGTATATCATAAGGAGTAATCAAATCTATTTATTTGTTTTTCAAAATATATTGATGGATTTAAAATGATAATTATTTATTCTTCTACAGTACAGTCATATTGAACTACTTACAAGCAAGTCTGAGCCGAAAAAATATCCACACTATAATGCTAATATTAAGAAGCAGATCACTGGGGAAAACAAAACAAAACAAAACAAAAAACAGATGATAGATTTTTTAAAGTGACTGAAGTAAGAGAATCTGTGGATACCATTTTGAAAGCCAATAGAATTTATCAAAAAACACATGTCCATAGAGTTTGAAACTAGTTCATAGAATAGAACCGAAATTTTTCTCTTTGGCAACCCTTGCTGTTTGGAGTAGAGACCATATAGAATCACAGAACTGTGACATACCTTTCTCTGTTGGCATTGCATCTGTCGTGCTGTGGAATGTTAAAATTAAAAATTAGTGCAACTGCAGTTTTGAGTAGTCAAAAGGGCTGTTTTCACTGATTTCAAAATTGAAAAGTTTTCTGTTCTGTTTTTCTAATTCTATATAAGTGTTGTACTCAAATGCTAAATGAGTATTCCAGAAGGCCTATTTTAATATCATAAAAGCATATCCAGAATTATACAGGCCCGTTTATTACAGAAGTAAGTAGGGGTGCCATTTTAAAAAATGGGCAAGCCAACTCAGAAGAGCTTAAGCCACTGAGCCCCCCTTCTGAACAATCTTAAGTTTCAGATACCTTTTAATTTATACCCCTTTCGGTTCAACGAAAAGGATACATTTAATCTACAGAGCTGGGCTGTATTCCATTTCTCTGCTACTGTTTTAAATAAGATATCTAAAGTCTTTCCATTTGTCATGGAGCATTAAGGGCATATTTCCATCATGGATTATATATTATCAATTGGTAATATGCCATGTTGCGATGGAGCACAAAACACCTTATAACCTGGAGCAAATTTCAGATGTATGGAAGAAATTTCAGTTGAACAACAAACCATGAAAATCTAGGGGAAGCTGGGCCTCTTTGACTACAATTAAAGCATGCAGCAAATTTGTTCCACCAACAGGTTTTCCTGTGTTCAGTGATTGACAAGGTTTGTTCAACTTCCAGAGCATTGTGCATACTGAAGTTTGTGCATGAAATTATTACCACATATGGATTGTGCAGATGCTCTGCAAACTGGGAATACAAAAGTGATTAAGGCGGCAAACCCCAAGGACATAGTTTACATCCTTTACATTCATATTCCTCTCCTTCACAGGACACGGTACATATTTTTGACCTCCAAATCAGTATTAAATCAGTCCTTTTGATACATCACAGAGAAAAGTTTTCCATCTACAGGAGAGGCACCTTGTTACTCTGCTATGCCACCCAGTGTCAATGCACAGTGTCCCCAGCTCTTCCCCAGCTTGATGCCAATGGCCAGCTTCTTCTGGGTATTCACTTCTTTCACCTTTTCTGAGGATCTGGAAGAGTCCCAGGGATGGCTATGGTTTTGTATGAAGTCTTTCATCCCTAGGATTTTCACTAAAATTTACTGGCTTATTTCAAATCAGCAATTAAATCATTTTCTTAGTCAGATTGACTCAGGCCAGACTTTGAATGAGTAGTCCCCATAGTATTGTCAGTAGTCAGTAGTCTGACTACTGGTAGAAAACTTTTCTGATAAACTACTGATAAAATAACTTTTCACTACTGGTGAAAAGTTATTACCACCTCACTGTAAGCAGGTTTTCAAAACATCCTAGATACTGATAAGTTACTTACTCTTGGTGCTGTCTATAGTGGCACCGGAGATGTAAAAAGATGAACTTGAAGCAGTTGGTTTCTGAATATTTTGTAGCAACCACCTCTTTCTGTTTGCAAGCTTTATGTACATCTTATACTCTCACAAAGTCACATCTGATGACTTGTATACATCAACATTGCAGTAGCTGTGGGGGAAAAATAGCTATAGGGCAGTTTCATGGCCAGATTAATTTTTACTGCAGCCTTGAATTTTTACTGCACTTTGATGATGTAGTACCATAATAATCTGTCACAAGTATCATCAGATGTCAGTATTGCTGGATGTAGAGTGCTGGATTGAATCTGCTACAGCGGCTATTATCGTTACCATGAAACAAGCTTACTGCTTTGTTAAGAACCAAGAAACGAGCAGCATGTGCCTGACCTTTGAATACCGTAGGTGTTTTCAAAAGACACATTCATTTTCAGATTTTCTTTAAGGTGGACTCTTCCTCCAGAGTTCCTGTTGCTAGTAATGGCTATTTTTAGCCTTTTTTTTTTTTTTTTCCTGAAAGGCTAAATACTGCAGAGGGTACCTGTGTGAATTGGTAATCAACTGAAGTAAAAGATCACTTTCCTGTGTACACTTATTATACCTTCACTGAATGTGGGCATAAAGGCTGGCATCTACTCAGAAATACAGTGATTTGAGAACAATTGGTCTAGAGAAATGCTGAAGAGTGACACAATCAAACACAATGTGTAGCAGTGCTGCTGAAAATTTGGCCCAGTATTTCTGTAGTTGACACATTCACCCTATAGTTAGCCCCAAATATTTCACCTGTTTCTTCCTGGGTTTTATTATATCCATAGGCTACACCTTGATCTTAGGTGAAGTACAACAGATAACTGGTTCTGAGATAAATTGTAATGTCTATCAGCTTCGTTTTTACCTGATTCTTGCTGTCATATTAGTGGAAGTAGTCCCAGGTCCTATATTTCTTTAGCTCAGAAAAAAAAAAAACAACACAACAACAAATTCTCACAAAAACAATAACAGAAACCAGTTCAGTCCTTTATACCTTGAAAGTTTTATTAGTAGCATGCAACCATGAGCATCGATGCAAAGAGTGTGCATGCTGCCTGTGCTCTTGACATGCATCTTCAAAAACAGTCCAAGACATTATGGACAAATATCTCCATTCCCTTTCTCCCAGCACCCTGTCTGAGCCATTTCTGTAACAAGCTGTGAAATACCAGTAGTGCACTAAGAGAATTACGAGAACTCAGAGACAAGTTTGCCCAGGCGCTTTTATTTTATCTGATAGAATTCAATTTGTCTGGGCATTTTTAGACATTTTATAAATTTCTGTGCACCTTTTCACTCCTTCTAGCATCTCATGTGCAGCTCCTCAGAAGGACCAGCAGAATTCTTTGGAGACTCAGAAGCTGAAAAAGATACAGCAGGAGAAATTCAGTAGCTGCAGCAGCTTCTTGAATAGTGATCAGAATAGGGCAATCTAAGAAAAGCAGATGATATAGATAATGCATGATAATCTTACAGGTATTTATTGTCCAGAATGACTACCATGCTACGTGTGACTGCACAGTGAATGACTAAAGCTGTGGAAAGAACAGAAGGTGTTGTTTATGAAAGGGATATGCCATGGCTTCTATTTTTGAGTCTATAAATACTTTTTGAGCACTGTTACAAAGTTTTATGAGCATTAATGGATTAGTGAGGTAGTGTCACTAACATGAATGCTGACTGACTGCTCAGAGGAAGCAAGTTAAGACTGTAATTTTTTGGCTTTGTTTTGTGTCTTTGTTTGTTTGTCAGATTAACGCACTAGCAATTATTCCTGAGAGGCAAGACTACAGCCTCATAAATCCCGATTCTGGATATCAGGACTACTGCTAGGAAAGATCCATTTGCTAGTACAAGCAAGTATAGGATGTTTTTCTTATGATAAAAGACAAGAAGAGTGATGGGGTGCATCATGGCAAAAGTTGGCTCTCAGTAAAGAAAATATTACCTTATTTTTCTTTTGTGTGTTAAATATGGTATAATATATGTGTGAAGCAGAAAGGGAAACCTGATTATTAAGGTAAAGAGTGAGGTTAAACACTTGATTTTGAACAGCCTGTCAAGATGCTATATAGCTGAAAGCTTCTTTATGCTTTGTCACAATATGGCAATACGTCTCTTACATACTTCTCCCTCTATTTGACTTGCATAGGGATTTTAAATTGCTTCTCAAATGCATGTTCTGAATTCTGTAGGAGTTTGCTGGCTTGCTGTCTGATATTTCTGATTTTTGAACATAGATGCATAAATCATTACCCTTTAAAGCTTATTCTAAAATTTATTGGATTATAATTAACAAGGATCAATTTAATAAAAGCAGGAACACTTTTTAAAACACATTAAATCTAACCAAAATTATTATGACATTTAAGAGCAAAGTACAAGGTGCTTACTGTTCCAACATTAATCATGTGCCAGTATGGATGGGATTCATTTCACATCACTATAGCCATCTAAAAATAAGTCATCACGCCTCATCTACTCACCTAAATTCCTATTAAATCAATAAATAGAGACAGGAATCCCCAGGAGGTGCATCAGCCCACTCTCAGATAGGTGAGATAAACAGACACCTATTTCTTACTAGTGAATATAGACGGAGGTAGATGATGTGAGATAGTAGCTTCAATTATTTATCCACAGATAAGGATCTCATGCCATTTGAGGTCACTTAAGGTACCCAAGAAATCCATGTGGAGGTGGCAGATGTGGCTCAGGACTGGCCCACCGAAGACCCTACCACAAGTGGCAGCTGGAGGCTACAAAGATAGGACAAAACTGAATATTTTGCAGTTCCTCAAAATGCACTAAATACGTGACTGTTGCCCCTGAATCATGTCCAATGACTATAAAGAATGTTTAGACACACCTGTGTACCAACACCTACCTGAAAGTAGGTATCACTGCCACGCTATCTAAAACTGGTAGGTTTATTGGTAGGAAGTAAAAATCAAAACTGACTGGAAGTTTCCTCTAAAGATACTCAGAAAAATAAATAGGCCAGCATCAAGAGAGGATGATGTGCAGGGGGTCTCTTCATCCCATCTACCTGATCTGGAACATGTAATGTTGAGATGAAGGTTTATAACCACCAGCTGAAATTATTCCTAGGGAATGCGGGAAAGGATGGTGCAGGAAAGGCTGAAAAACTGTATTATAACCTGTGGTTAGCTCTATTGGTCACACACAGGGTGTCAGGGGTTGAAGGGACCTTGGAGGAGTCCAACCCCCCCAAGTGGTATAGGTTGATGAAGGCAGATTAGCAAAGTATCTTGAAACCACCCTGGCTTGCATGATGCCAGAAATGGCATCAAAAGAGAGCACTGCAGAGTAATTTTCGAAGAACAGAATTCTGGTGCTTGGGTTGTTTTCCGTTCCTAGTCCAGGAAAGGGTCAAAGACTGTCCCCTAAACGCAAAAATGGGATTGTTAGAGGATAAAAGGAACATTCAAGCAAAGAACTGTTGTGACTTCCTAGCTTCCCAGGCCAAAGTACAGTGAACAATATGAACCACTCACACTGCTTTTACCACTTCCCTCTGCCTTGGTCCAAGTACCACAGGAGAGTAAATTATTCTTCACTTGAGCAATGGTTCTCGAAAACCAAACCTCCTCTTTGTGCAATCTTTAAGTCACATATTTATTTTACAAGTTTACCCTTAATGTATGGTCATGTGGTACAGGATTGTTTGTAGTTATAACTTTTTCCTTCTTTTTATGTTCTTTTATATTTGTTCTCAGGTATTGGTTGTATTAAAGGTTCTCTTCATACTTATGCCCCCTGCCTCCCATCACCCTTGGATTGCTGCCTGTGTACATTTTTTCTAACCATGGCTGAGATTCCTTCCTCTTGGCCAGAGACAGCTCCTCAAGATGTTTGGGAATGCTCCATTGATACAGGAAATGGTATTCAGTCACAGGTGTCATCCTGGACTTTCTCCCGTCTTCTCATGTATTCTGGTAGAATGGGTCATATATCTGTCACTCTGTGTTCCTAGCAATCTCTGGTAACCCAGCCTTATAAGTCCTCTGATGATCCAAATGAACATCTCTATTTACTTGCTTATTCTGAAGTTAGCTTGCATGGCCCCAGTTAGGAGACTGAGGACTGCTTCCAGAGGCTGTCCTTAAGTTCATCCTAAATGTTCTGTTTCCCAGCTGTCCATGTTTGTTTGTAGAGGTGGCAACTGTGCTCACAAGGGTAGGCTAGCAGGAAGGAAAGCCCATTTCTCGATCATGCCAGCCATTTGAAAGCTGTTTCAGGAGTTGCAGGGACAATGGCACCCTCATCAGCAGGACTTAAACTTGTGACAGGGGTAATCACTGTTGTATATACCTAGGGGACTGTGGACTGTTGATGAAGAGCCATTTTGAGCAACAGATGCAAGACAGCGTTTAACAAAGGGTTGACCCATCTTACAAGTAGACTTCTTGTCTCTTTGAGAACCCAATAAGATAATCTCCCTAGCACCCCTACAACATCAGCAGGAAGAATAGGAAGCTCCCACAACCTCTGTGTTTTTGTGCTACACATCAAGAATAAATTACTCTTGAAGAACTAATTTTTTCCTGTAGGCAATACTACTGAGGATTTTGCAGTCTTCCCTTTGAGGTATTCCCAAAGGTTGTATTCCAGCACAGCGCTCACCCCAGCAATGGGCACAAATAACACTGGGAGTTCTGTTTTTCAGATAAGGGTAAAGACAGACTTCTAAATGACCAGATTATAACCTCAAAGGCTTTTTCCACCCCCCCCCCCCCCCCCAAATAATATACATTTAGTTACTCTCTCATTTTCCAGCTCAAATTTCATTTTACCCTCTGTGAAGTCCTTCTTCTTTTAACTTCACTATCTTAATAGGCATATATGCATTAAACATGCTTTTATTTTTTACTTTATTCCTATCCATTGCCAAACCTCAAATACTGTTTATTAAACACATGCTATGTCCCAGTCTGGAGATAGCTGCACTTCCCTAAGAGGTCAAGTGACAACTGTATGTCTGATTTAAATATATTTGGGACAAGAAGTGCTTTGTATATGTTGTATGTTACAAAATTCTAGTTGATGCTTGCCTTCTTGGTTTGGGTTGTTGAGTCTTTTGTGTGTGTGTTGTAGACTCATACCAGTATTAGAAGCTGCAGAACAGCTCAGCATACACAAAAAGAAAAATACATTGCCAGTGTTACCTCCTTTTCTGGTATTTGACTGTTGAAACAAAGAGGTCTAGTGGAATGTTTGGCTCTTAAAATTATGCAGCTATGTCTTGCAGAAACTTAGCAGCTCTGGCAGGGCAGTAATTGTGTTTTGCTTGGGAATTTTTTAAATTATCCAGGCACCAAAAAAATAATGAAATCTTTTAAGTGGTGGACTCAGTTGGGGCAACAGAGGTATGAGCAGTCTCCCTTCATTAATGTTTATATCATGGAAGTGCCGAGGGACATCAGAGGAGAGCAGGGCCTGATTGTGCTTGGCACTGTACAAACAAGGAACAGTTTGCCCCAAAGAGGTTATAACCTAAATACACAAGTACTGAGGGGTGAGGAGAGTGGCCTCACATCACATGGGAGGTTGGGAGCTGAGACAAGAGCCCCCTTCTCACAAAGCTGAACCCCTCTGAAACACACTGCTTCTCTCCTGAAGCTCATGTCTTCATGTCACAGGTGCCTTGCTAGCCAGATTGGGGTATTTTTGCTGCAAAAACTTTAATGTTCTGCTTGCAATCTAGATAGTATTGATTAAAAACAAAACAAAACAAAACAAAACAAGCAAACAAACAAACCAAAACCAAACCAAAACAAACAGAAAAAAAGAGCACATGAAGGGTCTGCTTAGAGCTGTCAAGCTTAAACTTTGAAATGATTAGTCACTTGCCATTGCAGTCAGTGCAAGACACCAGCATTTCTTAAACATTTCTTTTAGCAGTCACTTACTCGAATAATTAACTCCTGTGACCCTGCCTTGTCATTTACTGCTTAACGTGGTCAAATGCTATCCATGAACTTTCAGCATTAGATGTGCATTCTCATACTTTCCAGAAGCTGATGCAAATGCCCGGGCTTGAAGCTCACATTTCTAAATGTAGAAGTGCGCAAACTCTTCAGAGGCCTCCTCCAGCACAGGCAGTTCACTCTGGTGCCCCAATTCTCCCTGTTTTCCCTGTCTCCTCAGGTCCCCTGTTTCTGAGCAGCCACAGAGGAAACGTGTTGGGGAGAGAGCAGAGGTTTACCTTGCAGTGGCCCTTCTTTATCAGCAGAGCCAGGAAGCTGCACAAATCCCTGGCACACATCCACCTTCAGCTTTCTGAGAAGCAGATAGCATGTCCCAGCCTGGGCTTCATTTAAAGAGGCAGACCATGTGAGGTGGATATTTAAGAGTACAGAGCACCTGGGTATAGTATTTGCCCAGATTTTTTCCCTCCCATCCAGTGGAAAATGCAACCAAAGCAATGGTGGGGACATTTAAACTAACTGTGGCTAATAAAGTGATAAGGGCTGCTTGGGATGTTACTGAGAAGTCCTGAGTGCTCCCCTACGGGACCAAATTTTGCAGATCTTAATCCAATGGCAACTTTTGTCCTGGAAGCAAATACAGGGTTTGATTTGACTGTAAAGTTATTTTGCACTCCTTACGAGGAGTAGGGTGGGAAATTGCAACACAGAGAGCAAGCTCCATCCTCTTTGACGCACAGGCCATGGAAAAAGTCATCAATCTCAAAGAAAGATTTATGTTCTCATCCTTTTAAATCCCTACCTTGCATTACACCATTATCACAATGCATAAGGTAATGGCAGGAGTTGAACGAATCATGGGAGACTTTCATTTAGATTTAATCCAAACTTTAAAAAGCTGCCTACTCTGCATTGCCACAGCATGGCATGTTTTTAAGCTACAGGAAATATGCTACCTTCAGCAACATCACATAATGTTAATTGCTGAATAATCTACCCCGTGGTCCTCCGTGTCAGTGGTGTAGGTGACAGTCAGGGTTAAAAATTGAAACTGATTATTAATTTTGTCTGTCACTAGCAAAGATAATTCTTTGATTATGGAGGTTATTATGGAGCTTGATTCAGGCACCAAAAAAATTGCTTTAAAACTCATTGTAGTGTAAAATCTTTATACTGCTCTTTGCTATGTTTAAGAATTCCTGTGCCCCCTCTGGGAACAAAATCTAAGCCTAACATGAAGGGAACAGGTTTGCTCCTTTGCCAGGAGTGCTCTAATTAATGTATCTGGTTTTCATGGTGATAAATGGGGTCTGTCAGAGGGTAATAATTAATTCTTAATAATGTGAACTTCTCAAGGTCATTTTGCCCTTGGGTTTGTGAAGAGTTCTCCATACCCAAAACCGATACTGTAAGTAAACAAATCTTAATTTGTTACACACGTGGTACAGGTATGTGCTTGTATTAGTGAACTCAGCTCCCCTCAGAAGCAGACATTTCATTTTTGATGGTCTGTCTACTGCCCTCCCACCCTTTGTTTGCACTGACTTATCTGCCATGTTGACTCATACTGTCACTGCAGGGCTACCCAACCTCTTCAGAGCCAGGGTTGATCACAGTCTGGGTTTGACACCGCAGCCATTGAGTGAGCGGGTGAAACATGCCTGGTCCTCTGCTTTAATATTCTCACATTTAATATGAAGGTCTACTTTGTTGCTGGAAGGGTCTACAAAAAGGACATGAAATGTTAAAACAAGGGGGCATTTTTGAAAAGCAACTGTAACACCAGGGAGAGAAAAAAAATGTATTTTTTTTTCCCTAAAACACTAATTTCGGTTCTGCATCTGTCTACTCATTTACTCTCTGCGAATACTGCCGGCTCCCCCTTTCCCAACAGTTCTCTCTCTCTCATGGAAAAACTGGACAGGAAGAGGTCATTGAAAACATTCTTGGGGATTGAGGCTACCAGGGCTTGCTGCTGCACAATTACGCAAGCAGATCCTTTTGAAAACAACTTTTAAGAAGGAAATAGGGAGCTTACAGTGAATGAGTGAGAACAGTTCTTATTGTAACTGTGTGCCTAGTACTGACTTTCCGGTCTTATATGGTAAATTGGGCTGCGATAAGGTGTAGGTGAAGTACATGAAACTGAAGACAGAAAAAATATCAGATGGCAATCTTTCATAATTCTGTGATTTAAATAGCAAATAGTAAAAGTAGCTGTGTGAGCATAGGTGGCAAACCCCGAGTTTCCACTTGTTACAGAAGTCACTTCCCTGTGAGCACTTTGGGCTTTTTTGGTTTAGGGATGGTTTGCTTTTGTTTGTTTGTTTGTTTTGGGGTTTTTTTGAGGATTTTGTAATGGTGAACTTAAAGCTGAGCTAAGTAAACATAGTTATGGTTATGGATCCTGAGTAATCTTTCATTGCAAATCAAAGTAATGACTTTCTTTGGCTTGCCCTTTTCCTTTCTCTCTCACTTTGATTTATACCCTGGAGCTTTGCTCAGTGATTTTTCAGAAGCTTCAGAGAAGTTAAAATAAACATGTTTAGAGTTGAACAGATTCATCTTCTCTTCATGATTTCCCTCCAGTCCTTTTCCATGTTCACAGAGCTGCTGTGAAGAACCTCTGCCTCTGGATGACAGCCCCTGCCATCCTCTGAAACCACGGCTGTCCCACAAAGAGATGTCCATCTGGGGCAAGTTTCTTCTGTGGAGAGGAGGCAGTAATGTGCCCTGAAAATTGTCTGCCCTCTGGGTTAGGAAACATGTCATATCTAGGTCACTGGTCAAGTTATCAGATCTGTATGCGCAACCATCTAGTCTTGGCTGAAAGTCTGCTGGGGATAGCAGGAGGCTGTGTAGGGACAGGGTTCAGCTGCAAGGTCAGGGGCCGAGTTTGGGAAATACCTCTGCTATTGACTTTGCATGTCACAGATACACTTCAGAGGAAAATGATGTGAAACTGATAGCTCCTGGCTCTAGCATGTATTTATTAAATTCTTCTCTCCTTTTTCAAACTCTGTTTTTTGGTTTCATGTTATACCCATTCAACACAAGTTCATCAAGCTGTCTGAAAAGAATTTTATACATGCTGGATCTTTCACACTGTTCAAATATATGTATAGGAATCCTGACATTTTTATTTTTATAAGAACTATCTCATGTTTACCACTGATGGCTAGAATTGCAACCCACCTTACTGTAATAAACACATTTAAGTCAGAGGGGCTCTTTATTCATAAATGAAGGAGAATTTTAAGATAAAAGGTAAAAATGTTCATATTTATTTTTAAGTGCTTTGTTAAGTTACATTATGAAAATTTAGGACTAACATGTAATAGACAGAGGGTGCCCATTATTAGGGTGCCCATTATTATGCTGCCTTTACACATTTCCCTGTAAACTGGTTTTAGTTTAATTTTTTTTTAGACTGTTGCCACTGTGGAAAGAAGGTCTTGGAAACAAACAAACAATCAGCAAAAAAGAACTATGAAAAAAAAACCAAACAAACAAAATGAACCCTCCCAACAATAAAACAACCCACAAAACCAAACCAAACCAAACAGCAACAACGAAACAAAACAAAGCCCCAACCAACAAAACAGCAAACCAAAATGTAACAAAACAAAAGAAAAAAAAAATAATAAAAAAAAATCCTCAGGCCCCTCAGCTACTCAGAGTTGTGCAGATGTCCCTAACCAATTCTGCTTTACACTAATGACTTTAGATATTAGTATCAGGGAAATCTCCAATAATTGGGTAGCTGCCGCACACCCACGTCTGCCTATGCCTCTCTTCTCCTTTTGCTTTGTCCGGTTTATGGCTCCTTCGCATTGCTGCTCTTTATCATTCAGAGACCAGTGGCATATTGCACTCACAGCTGGTACTGTGCTTTCCTGTCTATACGCCTTCATGTAAAACAACCCACTGAATCGATGCGTTGCCACCATGTCTAAAGGTTGAAAAAATCACTTTAAAAATGCTGACGTGTTTGTTTTCTCAAAACAAACCTTGTGCCTATAATGCTAGAAGCTCTAATTGCCTAGGGTTCCTCTGACTGTGTGAAAGTTGACAATAAAAAGAAATCTTCTTACAGGGGAGTCTTTCCTCCCCCCCAAATTGTTTCACAATGAATCAACATTATAACTAGAATTACAAAACAGCAAAGGGAGCTGGGGCTTTCATTCAGGCTGTGTTTCACCATGAGTCCTCAGGACCTGTTTCACCTCACTGTTTCCCAGGATGTTCCAGCAGCTGCACAGGTGAGGACAGCTCTGCCTCCAGCTGGGAGGAATTCCCAGGGCCCAGGGCCAACAAGGGTAGGACCCAGGGATGACAAGCGTAGGATGGGAGCTGCTGCTGGAGGGGTAGGACAAGGATGATGATGGAGTTAGAGGTGTCCAGAAGGCTTTGGAGAAGATGCCTCTTTCCTTTTCCATGGGTCCAAAGCAGATGCTGGGGTTTTATGCCAAGCATTTGTCACTGCACTAGGGGAGGAAAGGTAGTTAAAAAAGCTTTAATCTAATACTCCTGCATCAACTAACCCTGCGTTGGAACGGAATATTTTAAATTTATCTTAATCTAAAACAAAAAAAATAAACCAGCAGGTCTTAAAATGATTTAACTTTCTGGGTAGCATCAGAAGGAAGACTGAAACTTGATCACTGGGCAGGAGTGTCCTCTCCCAGCAGTGTGGCTGTGCAGAGAGGGATGCATTGCAGTATGACCCTGACCATAGGCCAGCTCTGGGGGACACTGGGAGCATGAGGGGCTGGCAGCAGCAATACAGGCAGTGCTGCCACCCCAGGATCACCCCAGACACTGAACTGAAGCCAGTACGGAAAATGTCCTACAGGCTTTGGAGAGCTGCTCCTCTGGAATGTGTACAGCATCCCTCCCTTCCGCAGGGCATCGCATCTGTACCAGCGCTGGCTGGGCTGCTCGGGGGTGCTGCTGGGTAGAGCAGGGACTCGGTCTCAGCTG
The DNA here is from genome assembly GCA_027560015.1 of Chloroceryle amazona. Classification (NCBI taxonomy): domain Eukaryota; kingdom Metazoa; phylum Chordata; class Aves; order Coraciiformes; family Cerylidae; genus Chloroceryle; species Chloroceryle amazona. The sequence continues at coordinate 13,924 of JANHFX010005713.1, forward strand.
CTGCGTGGTGGTGTTCCAGGCCAAAAAAATTACTGATATTTTATATAGAGCGTATGTGACTTCTCATGATTCCATCTGAACCCTTGCCATACAAGGTCTGAGGTGGAAGCTTCTGTTATTGCTGTGCTTTTCCCATAGGGTCCAACATAAATCAAGAACTGAGAATGAAGTGGGATACCCACAGCTTCTAACGGGCTTTGCAAAAACAGGGTGTAATGTGCTGAAGAGGGAGTGTCAGGCTTCAGCTTTCTTAAATTTCCTGGTTATTGTTGATTTATATCAGAACCTTAAAGCTATATAAAGAGTGTTTTGTTGGTGTTTCCTTAGTAAAAATGAGTGGAAGGGATTATATATTTCATGGAAGCTTATGTATATATTCTTCTCAGAAAGACCCAAAGGATTCTTTTGGCATCAGCACATCCATTAGGTGATTGTTGTTAAAATGTGTAATACATACTGGCTAAACTTTGGGACTCCTAGAGGTTTGTCATGCTCTCTTCCTTTAAACAGATCCCTACAGTATTTTGTGTATGGCA
>JANHFX010005713.1:14923-31984 GCA_027560015.1 Chloroceryle amazona
TATGGCACACATGCAATATGATATATATTTATACTATATACCAAACCATGCTCCATATAGCTCTCTGGTTTCTCTTATAAAACACTTTCTCAGGACATATGCCACGCATGGAAAAATTCTGTAGCAAATTAGATTTTACAAGTTTTTATGCATGCTCATTTAGATGATTTATCAACCTCACTATCACGATCTTTCAAATAAAAGAGATATCTCAAAGCTACCAAAAGGAAGCATATACCGTATGATTACTGCCAGTGCTTACTTTAAATTAAAAAATGCCATGAAATAAAACAACAATAAAAGCTATATGCAAATAAGTACCTTCAGAGTCATTACACTAATTCTGGTATTTGTCTGCTCTTACTAGAGGCCAGTGACAATTCTGGGAGCAATTGACAAGGACATCCCGTTTCATCAGTTCACACTTGGTCTGAACTAATGGTTCTTTTCCTTGCTCCCTGCCCTCGAAGTGGTGATAAAAGCACAGAGATTTGCAGGGGAGAGCTGAGTTCAAAGCTCTGCCTTGCTGAATGGGGACAACAGAAGCCAGGCAGCAGCCCGGGGCCATGGGGAGTGTTGTCCCCCCTCCCTTGCCACCCGCAGTGGTGGTGATGCTCCTCACACCACACCGATTTGGCCAGGCCCAGACAGGAGCTCAGCCCAACCGACGGGGCTCAAAAGCAGGGAGGTAAACCACAGCAAGCAGTTTGGATGGACACAAGGTAGACCACACCGAGGCTTCTTTTGACCTCTGCCTCAGTCACCTGCAAAAACTTCTTTTCCAGAAAGTTTCCCGGGAAGGCATCAGATTGGCATTGTCCTTTGAAGTCCTTGCGAGCAGATTCTCCCTCTGAAGAGTGACAGCTTTCAGCTCAGCACCTCACAAATGTAGCTTAAAAATGTCCCCATCAAATTACAAGCTGCATTTACAGGAATGGAAACGTGCTGATGCTGTGCAGAGCATCCTCCCTGGCCGCGTCCAAGAGTTGCCATGAACTCTACAAATTTTAGGAGTATTTCTGATTTAAAGAGTACAGCAACCAGATGTCTAAACCCTGATTGTGCCTTTATGACTCACTGGTACCATTATCAAATCACAATTCCTGCATTATGCTGTGTTTCTTAAATATGAGCCACGTGTGATGGCAAGTCAGAAAACAAAAAAGTCCAGGGACAGCATGACACTGAAAATGTGGGAAAAGGCTCTACATTGTAGACATCTTTGTCTTTATGCTGTTTTATTTTTTCTTCTTTGTGATACTAAAAATGAGATTTTTCTCACCAATTAATTATATTTTTGTTCAGGATATGGAATATTGTAATAGTAATTTGTCACAGTCTAAAAGAAGTAAAATCTAAGTCATTACAGAATACATCCAGCAGCTACAAAGGAAGATGCTGTTCTGACTTGAAGGTGCAACAAAAACATGTTTTTCTTGATGAAATATAATGGCAAATACTAACCAGTACCAACTGGGCAAAAAAAAATATAAAAAAGTTACAAATTATTTGAATTATAAGGAAATACTGCTCACTGTTTAAAACACATGCACATACACACAAGAGTATGGAGGTAGGGTGTACCCTTTTTATACGTGAGGAAGGTTTACTTTTTCCTAAACTGAACAGCATGAATCCCCAATCATATGTCATCGCCTAAATCTCAAATAAAAGTTGCATGGATTAAACTGATAAGTTATTACAAGTTAAATAACCAGAGGAGAATATTAGTTAAAAGCTTGCTCCCACCAAAGATTTGATATATAGTTTCTGAGAAGAAAAGAGACTGCTCAGTTTTGAAACGGGCCCTGGAGACACTCAGATATTATTTAATAGGAAGAGAGTTTATCCTGGAACGGACCATGGTGCATGAGAGTGACTGAGCAGGATGAAAAACTTAAACAGCAGAAGCACAAGGTGGTATCTATCACTCCAACCTTTTCATTTCCCAGACAGACATATGGCTGAATCTTGTCATTTAAATGCAGATTATCTGTCCCAGCAGGAGTGCCTGAACATCCTGGAACCAGTGTCACGTTTCAGTAGGGGTGTCAGTGCCTGTTTTGTGTTGGATCATTTAAAACAATTTTGTTCTCTGACACATTTAAGTATTTTCCATGCTTTTAAAGGATGGGTCTTCCTTCTACAGATGCTTTTTTACTCTTTTAAAAGAATTTGTTTCTGCTTTTCTGTGCTACTTGAAAGCTAGTTTTTCTCCTGTTTACACAGGGAGGAATTAATCTCCCCATTCATGGTACCAGGATGGTTCAACTTCAGAGTGTTTTGTGCCTTGGCCTGGGATGGAGCTGCAATGTACAATGCACAGTGGCGAGCTGTACACCAAGGGACTTGTGATGCAGACACATAATTACATCTTACAAATAAAGACAGGGGGTTCATTAAAAATCAAAGTCAGTAGGTATATGGGTATAGGTATATAGGCATATAGGCATATAGATATATAGCCATTAGCCCACGCAACTTTTGGCCAGATGTTTTTGAGAAGCAAGCAGTAGGAGACACACACACATAGCTTCCAAAATTATATTGGGGCTCGGACAAAATCCACGTGCCTAAGTCTCAGGGATCCAGACTGCTCTCCAGCACTGTGTAACACACTAGACATCTACTGGTCTGCTGTCAAATCCCTCAAATAAAAGTTTTGAGCTGGTTCAGATGTAGCCCAGTGTCAGGAAATGCCCCATGTCTTTCACCCAAGATCTGTTGCACTTCAGACTGTCCAGACAAGATGCTCAACCTCTTCTGAAACTCCCAGAGAGGCCTTAACTTACTGCACCAAGCTTTCAGGGTCTTTGGTGTTATCCTTCTCACATTGGAAATGTGACAGCTTTTGAACTGTCAGAGTTTTAGGCTGCAGTTCCTAAAAGCCAAAAGAATGCTTAAATGACAGTGCTGGGGATATTTGTAGAGGGAGTAAGCTCTGCCTCTTCTCAATTTAAGACCCTGTGTAGATGGCATGGATAGAAGTCACGACACACAAAAGGTCGCATGGACAGGAGAGCAGTGAAGAGAAAGCCAGTCTACTTCAGCAGTCATAACAGAGGGATGGAAAAAGGGAACGAGACGGACAATGCGGACAGTGGTTGCTCTGTGGGGAGGTATAGATGCTACAGATGATACAAAAGGCTGTATCTGGTGTGAAGTTTATAAAGACATGGGCATCTCCAAAGGCAAAGCAACAGTATGGCCCAACAGGTACTTGTTCTCAAGTCACATCCACGCCAGCAGCTGGAACACAAGTCCAAATTCTAGTGTGTGATTAGCCACATAGATAAATCATTAGGGTGGTCTTCTGGTGTTAGACTGGCAATTGTCACCTGGGGTAAGACCACATCAGGTTTAGGACTGATGTGAAAAGTACAGTTATTGACATGGCAAAGTGAAGGAGGTCCCAGAAGATAGGACTTATTTCCCAAAGTGAAGGAGAAATGCCATAAAAAGGCTACTTTTTAAATTGGAAGTAGACAGCATATTACAATGCAAGGCCCGGGAGAAGGGACTGGATAACACATCCAAGTGACAGAATAGGACTGTAGAGGAAACCACACTACAGACCTGATCTTGATAATCTTTGCATTATGAAATGGTGGACAGAGGAGATAGATAGACACATGCTCTGAGCTTACCTCGATGGAGTAACATTACCTGCTATGTCCACTCAATGAAACTTCTGTTTCAGCTCATAGGCAATGAAATAATTAATTTAGATAGAACTGCATCAAATGGGACATATTCCAGCATTAGAAATATTAATGCTACAGTAACAATATATGCAGGGTAAAAGATAGGTCCCTCAGAAAGGTCATTACTGCATTTATTGTCTAGATTAATACATGAGCTGCTGTGGAGGGCAATTGCAAGTGTAGGGAATTTACATCCCTAAGAGGTACACAGAAATGACACACTGAGAAGCCCACCAAAACTTAAGCAGTTGCTGTGATGTCCATATAAAGGCTCTTTGCTTCTTCTTCTATCACATGCCAGGTGAGCTAAATCCTTCCTAAAAACTTGTGTGCAGACTGGTTAGTGAGCAAAACTAGAGATAAAGGTGTGAAAGGACAATGGAGGCTTTGAGGTTTTTTTTTGCATTACTGTTCTTTCCAGTGAATCTCCAAATGTCTCTTTAGCAAAATGTATTTGCTAGGTTAGAAATTGAGAAGTGTTTCCACATTTTCTGATGCTCATTAGCAACTGGTAGGAGAAGAAGCAGATCAAAGTTTGACAGCCTTCTTTCACAATCATAATCTTAAAATATCTGTGTTTTAGAGAGAGATTTTGACATGCTCATTCTCCAAACCCCTGGCTTTTAGGTTTGTCTTTGCATATTGTGGTTTAAAATCCCAGCCAAGAAAATCATCACTTCCTTCACCTTGTAGGTTTTGATCCTTTGAAAACCTGTTTTAATGAATTCTGCCTTTTGCCTCTCACCTAGATAAACAGTCTTTTAAAGAAAAAAAAACCCACAACTAATGCCATCAACAACATTAACAAATGTCCTGTCTTTGAGCACAATTAGTAAGAAAATAGCCTTAGAGGAGTTTAGCCTGCAGACACCCAGTGGAACTCCACAACCATAGATTTTAATTAAGGGATTGACTTTTCAAGAAAGATTAAAATAACGAAATGCATTTAGCTTTGCTAAACAATGATGGGGAGGGAATAGAAGAACCCTCAGCAACAATAAGAAGATTGTAAACACCAACAATGGACAAGAGCTGCTTAAAGGAAGAGAAAGAACACTTTCTTAGGCACCAAGAATAATAAGGAATAATGGCTGCATAAAATAGAATAAATAAGTTAAATGCTGATTCTTAGTGTTATTATATTTCAACTTGTGAGTGAACACAGGGATGTCACTTTTCAAGGACAGATTATTCATGATGAAGGGAAATGGAAGGGATCTGATTACCTTGTTAGCACTGCCAAATGAAACATCTACTTTCATGTGAGAGGCTGTACCAATATACGTCCCCCTTATGATGAAACTGTTTGGATCAGGTCTGCTTTCTCGGTGACATTTGTAGAAATGTTCACCAGAAACAATATTTACAGAGCTGCAAACCCACTTTATCCTTCAAAGGAGCAGTGGTGGAGCCACCACCTTCACACAGCAGAGACAGGGGGGAAGCGATGAGGAATGCAGTGGAGGGCCATTCAGCACAGTGTGCCTGTGTTTTTGACATTGCATCCAGGGACAGGAGGTGTTCTCCTCCTAGCATGAACTTGAGTGGATCCTTGGCTCCACCATTGGGATTGCTTTATCAAATGTCTAACCAGCTTGGTGGAAAAGACCAAAATAAAACTGAAGTCTTTACAGTCTGCTACTGCTGTTCAACCCTGTGGTAGGGATTTCTCCTGCTTGCTTCAGAGGAAGACACAGTTTTGGGTTAGAATAGCTCCAAAGCCTCTAAGAAAGCATACCTTTTAACTCATATTTAGAAAGTCAAACTCAGCATTGTTAAGCATTTCTAGGTTACCAAGATTCAGGCTCAGGCATAAGCCTAGCTGCAGTAAATGCTAATGCTAAAGACTTATTAAAAACACTGTAGTGTAACGCATCATGTTTTCTGTGTTTTGATAGTGGAAGTGTATACTATTATTGCTAGGAGAAGTAAGGTCTTTGAATTAACCTGGACTATATCCATTAAATCTCTTGCAGAACAGCATAACCACTTCCACTGAAGTCTCAGGATTGAGAGATGAATATGGAGCAAATACACAGTTCTGGGTGTCCAGAATCAGCGGTGAATCCAGCAAGGCTCTGAGATTGACTTCTTCCTTGGTTATTTGGGGACTGTGTCTGATGGTCCCTCAGTGTTTCTTCTCAAATGTAAAAATCATCTTCCCCCTGTTCTGCAGTGTAGACAGAGATGGGGACGTGTACTATTATATGTCATTCTAATGTGATGTTTTTATCACCATTTCCCAGCAGTTATTCAAATAGAAAGATAACTGGGGATTATTTTTTTTTGTTGTCCCACCATAGAGGATGCACACGAGTGTAGCATTACAGTGCCTACCATGCAATTGTGATGGCATGTGATGGCAATGTTTCCAAATAGTCTACCCCACAACAAAAGGTCAGCAAGTAACCACTTCAACAGACACAATGACATACTTCCTTTCTACCTGACATGCAATCTTCCCAGAAAATGAAGACAGAAATTACTGAGTACGTTTGTAAAACATAGAATGAGAGGTGTGTGTACAAAACCAATTACAGAAGGAATTGCTTTTTGCTGCTTTTTTCCTGGTGCACTCTTTTGGAAATTTACCTCCATATACTAATTAACCTCTGGGTGACTTTATGTAAATTAGATGGCATTCTTTGCAGCATTGCTGTGGTAGTGTAAGTGATTTAAAGTGATATAAAGTCCTTTAAAGGTAGCCAACAAAGTTTCTTTTTAATGTATTACACTATAAAGATGCTGGAATGATCAAGCTCTCTCAGAATAAGAGAGAGATGAGGAGAAGGAAGAGAAAAGGTGAAAAGTGATGTGAAACATACTAGGAAGATACAGAGTTCCTAGGCTACATCCCCATCAATAAACACACCCTGGACTACTAACTCAATGTATATATGTTGAAACTGACCTAATCTCAAGACCTGGTCTCATACATTGAAAATAGATATTAAGGATGTTAACTGGAGCCCTAAATCCCTTGGAGATCTCAGAGAAATAATTTCAGTAGAGCAGAGAGTATCACTTAGGAAGCTAGGTGATTTGCTTTCCTTATGATGGCTTACTGTGCAATTAGTTCTGTGTGTCTGAGACATCAGGGACAAAGAATCATGTGAGGAAATTTAACTAAGGAAACAGTGATCAGATTTATAAAGATCCGTTGTTACGCCTAAAAGATTTCAGAGCAGGATTAGCCTGGGTGACCTGGTATTACTCACAAATACCCAAAGCACTTGGGACAACAAAGACATGAGGAGCAATCAAATCAGAAGAGCTGGAGTCCATGCTGAAGCCAAGTATGATCCTGATGCCCACCGAAGCATTTGGCATGACAAAGTTGTCTGGCGATGCCAGTAAAATTTAGAAATGCATTTTAGGATGAGATGAGTCAGATTCTAAAGGTGAGTATCTTTCTCTGTTAGAGAGGGTGCAAAGTTGGTTAGTTTGATGTAAACACCTACAGTCCACGTTTAGCCAGAAATATCCCAGCCCCTCAGGCAAGCACAGCTAATACAGGTGATGCTGGGATTTGAGAGAGGTAGGAGATATATCACCTAGGTGGTGGCAGTGTATTATTATTAATGATAACATATATATTAAAGCATTATATATTAAAATATGCTTATTACATATTGTATTACATGTCATATATATTATTGTCAAGGTATCACAGAATCACAAAATCATTGGAATTGGAAGGGAGCTCTAGAGATCATCTAGTCCAACTCCCCTACAAAATCAGGTTTGCCTAGAGCGCATTACACAGGATTGCATCCAGGCAGGTTTTGAGTATCTCCAGAGAAGGAGAGTTCACAGCCTCCCTGGCCACACCGTTGCAGTGCTCTGTCACCCTCACAGTGAAGATTTTTTCCTCATATTTAGATGGAACCTCCTGTGTTCCATCTGGTGCCCATTGCCCCTTGTCCTGTCACTGGGCACCACCAAAAAGAAACCAGCTCCCTCCTCCTTGCACCCACCGTTTAGATCTAATTTATAGACATTAATAAGGTCTCCTCTCAGTCTTCTCTTCTCCTGGCTAAGTAGTCCCAGATCTCTCAACTTTTCCTCATAAGAGAGATGCTCCAGTCCCCCAATCACCTTTGATGCCCCTCCACTGGACTCCAGAGGGTAGTAACACATCATTAAAAAAATTCCAACAAACCCCAAACCAAATAAATAAACAAACAAAAAGCAAGCTGATTCAAGCCCTGGAAAAAATGGTTACAATGCTCACTTTGAAAGGGAACCAGGCAGTGACTCCCAAGCCCATAAAGCTGCTACCTTGCAACCCATGCTTAGGGTCCTTAAGTTCTGAGGTGAGGAAAATTCTACTCTATAACTTTTTTCAGTCCTTCTTCTTGGGTAGTTTAAGAGGTGCCCTGCTCAGTACTCTTTTCTATGGTGAATGCCAGGCACTTGATTCTCCCCATGACATGTACAGAATGTGTATTTCATGGTATGGAATCAGTACTGGGATCCTACAAGAGATGTGTGGCGAAACTTGTTACTGTCACATTGTAGAGGTAAAGCCAGGTGTCTGAAATTATGCACAGCAGCAGCTAGCCTGTAGGTTTGCAAATTTGCTGGATTTAGCCTGTTGCCCATGAAACGCTCAAACACCTGGAACAATGCCAAACAACTACCTGGTTCACTGCAGCAAACAGTGGCTAGTCAGGCTGAGAGATTTGCTTCAAGGTAGTCTGGGGAAAAAAAGGAAAATTTCAGAGAAATATAAGGGGAAATTATATCGTCAATTGTATCATAATGGCATCAGGCAACTATGCCTGCCTAGATGGGGAAGTGTGGTTTTGGTATGATGGAGAGGCAGGAGTGGTGATAGCCATGATGATGAGGGATTTCCTCCTCAGGGCATCCTGACCATCAGTCTCCCGGGTTACTCTACTGGGAAAGCAACCTGCTTGCTCTCTCCCCTCCACCCCCCCTTTCCAATAAACCTGTTCCTAAGTGAAGTAGGAGTACTTAAAAGTCTGGAAGGCATCAAGAAAATTTCGAAGATGCTGTTTCCCTTTGCTACCCCCTTTTTGCCATAAAAGAGATGTTCCGTCTGCAGGACCTTTAGCACAGCAGTGCCAAGGCTGCTGGCAGGGTGCTCTCCATGAAAGCCTCTCACTCCGCAGTGTGCTTTCAAACCTCCACCCACTGGCATTTATTCGTGTCTCCACTGCAGGTTCCCCTCCTGGGTCCAGTGTGTGAAAAAGAGGAGTGGAGGTCCCTAATGCTGGGGCTGTGAGATGGTGATGCTTTGCAATCAGCCCCAGGTTTTCCGGGCTCAGCTTAACGTTGCATTGCTACAAGAGACATACCAAAGACACGGTGGCATAGAAGGGTGTCTCCTAACAGTGCTTTAAAAATAAAAGAAAAGCTTGTTCAAAGGAAAAACGTGGCAGACTAAGGAAAAGGACAGAGCTGCCTTTTCCCTCTACCCCATGACTGGCCTCATGCTCCGGTGTGTTTCCATGGAGGCTGTTGCTGTCACTGCATGGCTCATGCTGGAGTGTCACATTGGATGGGAGCCAGCTCAACAAGAAAAATAAAGTGAGTTTTTAAGAGGTAATGTGGTATATGTTCTTCTCAGTCTGGCTACCAATATGTGCTGTCTAGCCTGAGGCATGCAGCGCATATGGGTGAAGCTACTGAAGTTTGGTACTTTTAACTTCTCAAATCACTTTTGACAAAACCAAAAGAGATACATTAGGCTAATTTAGAAAAAAAAAAAGAAAAAAGAAAGGTAAGGTAAGGTAAGGAAAGGCAAGGCCAAGTGATTTGATTGCTGCCTATTTCTCAATTCTTACTCTGGGGTTTACAGGATTTTGCACATAGAGGGGGATTTCCCCTGCTGCTTAGGTACCGGCAGAGTGGGCAGCTGTTGGAGCAGCAGACAGCTGGGGTAGCAAAGCACCCTGGCTGTGATGGTGATGCCCAGGCAGGTGACGGTGTCCAGGGCACCAGCAGATGCCAGTATTTGTGCCACCTGCTTAGGGCAGCTGCAATGGCAGCCCTGCCCTCCTGCTCTCCCAGCAGCTGCTGGAGTAGGCAGCCTGGCTCCAGCTCCTCCTTGCTTCGTGGAGATTCAGTTCTACCTTCACTGCTGAGGCTTGAATGAGCTCTGGTGCTAGCTGCTCTGCAGAAAATTTGGTCAGCCCATTTCAGGAGGCTGTGGGCAACTTTTAAAGCAAAACATAGGTGATGTCTTTTCTTCATAAATCTGTTCCTCTCACTTACAGTCTTTCAAGACACTTCAGCAGTCATTTTACTGTGTGCCCCTGGGCTTCTGGGAGAGCATCACAACCTCCTCCTCTTTTTCCCATCTGTCAGCTCCGTAGTGACAATAGGGCAGACTGGAGTTTCTTTCAGCTCATGTGATTTCTATGGTTAGCATTGCCAAGTGCTCAACCATTTGTAAAAATCATGTCATCGGTTGTCATTAGAAAGAGAATTGATAACTGGTATTTACTAAGCTTTGCCGTCACTCAAATGAAATCGTTTTCTTAGTTTAAACACAAAAACCACACAAATCATCCCAGAGAGTAAGTAAGCAATTGCTACGATATGATGCTTAGGTTTTTCAGCTGTCAGATTGATACCCAGTGGTACAACTATGATTAATAATCTGTGAAATTCCACATTTAAAAAAAAAAATAATGTAAAACTCATTAAAATAAAATATATATACTAATCTGAAATCTGCTATGTACAGCTGAGTCCAGATGAAGCCTCTTAATGCCTGTGAGCCCTCAACCTTTGATCCAGAGCACATACAATCTGCTACCATGGATGTGTCCGTGATACACGGGTGCAAACCCAGGCATTTTAAGCCAACCTAATGTGTCAGAAAGAACCATTTTTTAATGTGTCCCATTTACAGTCCTATTCTGCATCTTTTCCATTCTTGAGGCAGTGTAGATATCTCCTGAATCCAAGAGATTCTGGTACTGGAAAAGCCAAGTACATGGCCTTGAAATCAACCCAAAATTTATCAACATGGATGCCTTAGTAACACAGGAAACCATCTTGCTGACAGGGTGGAAGATGTGAAAGGAGGAATGCTGTCTGAGTAATAACATCTAAGTGCTTATTTATTTGGAGATACATTCTGTTGTAATTTATTTAACACCTCCAGGGAGAACAAAGAACTTCACTGAATTAAAAACAACTGGGTGAAAAGCACGAATGTATTGAAAATTTTGTTATACCTAAAACCTGTTAAGAAAAGCATGAAAAATTGCTATGATATCTGCAAAGAAAACATCCTGGATGTTTGGGGCTGCCTGCTAGGCAAGAAATCAGATCCATGCCCTACTGAATGTATTCCTTTGCCAACCCGACTGCAGAACACTTCTCAGTCCCGTGCACAAACCCCAAACATTTCTGAAACATTTCTTTTGGATTTGAAACTTCTCCTCCAGGTCTTCCATGTACAGAACTTCTTTTGTTGCCTATGAAGCCCATGCACAGGGAACAAATGAGGTATCACCAATTTTACAATGACATGGAGCACAAAATAACCAGGAGCCACAGAGAACACAACCCAGTGGGAGTTTGTCCTTGTTTCAGCTGGAACAGAGTTAATTTTCTTCCAGGTAGCTGTTGACAGTGCTGTGTTTTGGATTTAATATGAGAATAATGTTGATAACACACTGATGTTTCAGTTGTTGCTAAGTAGCACTTATCCTAAGTCAAGTATTTTTCAGCTTCCCGTGCTCTGCCAGTGAGCAGGAGCACAAGCAGCTGGGAGGGACCATGGCCAGGACAGCTGACCAAACAAGCCAAAAGAATATTCCATAACACAGAATGTCATGTATATAAACTGGGAGGAGTTGGCTGGGAGGGACCAATTGCCGCTCAGGGACTGGCTTGTCATCAGTTGGTGGGTGGTGAGCAATTGCAATGTGCATCACGTCTTTTCTTGGGTTTAATTTCTCTCTCTTTTTGTGATCTTCCATTTCATTACAACTATTACTATTATTATAATTATAGTTTAGTTTAGTTATTAATTGTTCTCATCTCAACCCATGAGTTTTACTTTTGTTTTCATATTCTTCTCTCCATCCCACTGGGGAAGGGGGGGAGTGAGTGAGCTGTTGTGTGGTGCTTAGTTTCCAGCTGGGGTTAAACCGCAACAGACTTACAGGGAAAATTGGGAAGATTGTCCCACACCATGTCTCCATCTTACCAAAAGAACTGTAGTAGCTTTAATGTTTATCTGAAAATATAGTACAGAATACTCCTTATAAAGCACTGTTTAAGAAATAATTTTTTTTGGTCTCCTAAGCAAACCAACAACGCTGTGTTCAATATGAGGAGATGAGATAATGGAATTGAACATGGATCTTAAAATGATGTAAGAAATGTTCTCAGGGTGATGTTTAGGTCCATAAATTCAGTTACAAACTACAGAGTTTTAAAATGAAAATCCAGAGCAACCTGTTCCATTCCTGGGCAGGGAACTGACGTGGTGTGCAGAGCCAGGAAGTGCTTTTCTCTTTTTTTTTTTTTCTTACAAAAACATTAACCAAACACTGGAGGGATGCAAAACTCAAACCCTCCTTTCCCAGAACATGTTCCTTAATGATTTCCTACTCTCTATTAACTTTTGCCAATGTCAGATTATACTAAATCAGCAACCGTCCCTCCTGTTCTTTTGCCTCTCAAATAAGATCATAACCCTTCAAGGGCTCTTGTGAAAAGAAGGCATGTTTAAAATTAAAAAAACATAGCACATGATCTCAATCCAAGGTTATAGAAAGGGCATTGAGACTTTGGATCAAGGGAGTGAAGAATTAATACTGTGTGGCCCTGCTTCCCTAGAATAAGTGTCTTGGCAACGTTTCTAGTCTAAGTGTGTCAAATTGAATATTTTGATCTCTGTCCCCGGTGAAAAACGTACACCTATTATATCAGATAATTTTTTTCCTCTTTTGTGCAGTGTTACCAAACTATTCTCCGTTATACACTTTATTGCATCAAACAGGCTGCACTGTTTACACCAACACTCCCCTTTAAGCACTGAGCTAGGTTGGGTTTTCTGGTGGTTTTGTTTGTTTGTTTGTTTGTTTTTGTTTGTTTTGTTTTGTTTTAAAGAGAATGGGCTGAAGGGAAGATTTGCTTACAGTCTAAGAACAGAAAATTGGTTTATACAAAGTGCAGAAAAAATACAAATGTGGTGTACCAGAGTTCCGATGTTCATACCCAAGGAATATTAATGCTGCTGTTTGAATGATGAAACACATGAAATATGACAGCATTACCTGTTAGTTGCACTTCCGTGTTTTAGATTGACCCTTTTTGGTTAATGGCCACCTAGAAGTCGACTATAAACCCTAGCACTTGATGGCAGAGTGTTGTGCATGTTGAAATGCTTTAGAAGTACATTTCAAAGAATCACATCCTTGCCCAAAAAACTCTGCAAGCTCATGCTTGATGGCAGCTGTCAGATAAAGGGGCAGGGCCCACGCATTCATGTTGAGCCTGACACCACTTTTGAGTGCAGGAGTGGGGGAAGCACTTGGCAGATGATCCCAGGCTGGATTGCAAGACAACAACCATACCTGAAAAGATGTATCTGCTGATGTGGTCAATTCCTCGGCCAAGAAAACCTGTTAATTTGCCTGTATCCAAAAGGGAAGGCTTGTGAAAGGAATTAGTAACACAATCCCTCAACTGCAGGTATTTTAATTGATTATCTGTCAACCCAAAGGTTCCCCTAAGTTCAGCAAATGAACACAATCTGTCTTCTAAAATATATCATGTAATTTGTTAAAGCTTTTGTCTAACTATGCATCCTAAGTAAAAATGCCTTTAGTTTCTCTTTTGGGTAGTAAGGTTCATTTTTTGCCTTTTTAAATTTTATTTTTAGTTTATTTGAGTTAGAAAATTGAATGCAAGCTGAAATGAAATAAACAATAGATAACAAGAGTGATTTTTTTTTTTTTATAACAGGTATTAATTTAAGTGACAAAATCTCTCAATATTCAGCATATTACTGATTTATTTCAGATGTACCTTTATGTATTTCAGGCTCTCATTGTTAAAATAGTCTATTGATTTGCTGTTTTCTTTTGTTCTGAGGTTCCAGTGTGCACTCTGCTGGTGATGCCATTCCCCATTTTGAAAAATTATTGATTTGTCATGATTTAATTAAAAAAAGCCCAAACAACCCAAGACTTAAAACATGCTTAAATTATAAGGTAGGAGTTGCTAAATTGCTTGCAAGAGTTATTTTTTTGCACATTTGCTAGATTAGGATCCAAACCAAAATGCAAATAGGAATATGGATATAGGGGAAGAATGGTGAAGAAAATTCTTATCAGTGGAGGACAAGTATAGGAGAGGCTGAGGAACATTATGGGGACATTTTATAGGACCGTCTTTTTGCTAAGTTTTAGGAAACTCCTGTAGGGGAAGAACAACTACAGGAAGACTGGGAAGAGCCATCTGGGGTTGTAAGTGATGGGACTCATAGAAGTGAATTAGTAGCACTGCTTTGTAGGCAATATGGCAGAAGTGGGGGAGGATTATGGACAACGTCTAAAATATGCACGTAAACACTGTTGTCAAGTTTATGAAAATGTAAGTCACCAAAAATGTTCCATGGGCCAATTTGGCTTCCAAAATTACGTTTTTCTATTTTTAGAGTTGTATGTGGCAACACACCGTTAAGGTTCCCATTTCAAAATTTAAAGCTCTTGCTTCTGAAAAAATGGCATGCTGCAAAGTCTCACTGATTAACAGGAAATGTGATTCAAGTTCGAGAAGCAATTAAAAAAGAAAAAAGGAGAACTTTCTAAATTTTTAGAAATCCTAAATGTTTTCAAAGTGTTTCTCTGTTAAAATGTAAGCCAGAAAATTTTCATGTAGGTGATGTGTGCTCAGCTCTGTTAGGCTAGATGAGAATGGAAACACAGGGGTTAGGTATATGGAGTGAGCCAAGATGGTGATTTAGTAGGACAGGTTTTCCATAAAAGCATGTGATTGAGAACTACATTTCTCTATAAATCTGTGATATATATCAAATACTAATGTGCAATATCCCTACTTCTGTATCAATCTATTGATATATAATCATGTAATACATTTCTCTTGTGAATGTAGCTACATATTTTTTGCTTTAGATACTGCCCTGCAAATTCATGCATATGGGTAATAGTTCTTAGTAGCAGGCAATAGCCCATGTAAACAGCCAACATAGCACATAATGAAGCTCACAGAGAACAAATTTTATCACCAAATGTCAGTCAGCCAACCCCTTTTACAGATATTTCCTTAGATATATTACATAAATGAATAAAATATTTCTAAGTATGACAAAATAAATATTGATGTTTTAAAATACTTTATCTGAAATTCGATGGAAATGAGCTTCATCTGCTTCTTAGGGCATGGCAACGTGTGTAACATGATGTTTCTCTGTTACGCACCTTATCACACTGTCCACATGCAATCTTCTTCCCGCTATCACTATTCATTTTTCATGTGCCGAGTATTCATTAATCCTTTAACCTCAGGAGGTAGAAACCAGTTTTTCTCTGCAGAGTGCTCAGCGCTGGGAAATTGTTGCTCCCTGTTCCAAGTGGTGAAGAACGAATGTTAATACTCTTGGGTTTTATTGATAAATCTGAATATAAGCTACACATCTATCCAGGGAATGTTTCCACTTGTCTTCTATAGTAGCCTGCTTCCTATGGGATTGTGTATTTTATCTTCTAAAACAAGTATACAGTGTTAACTTTTGACTTGGGTAAAATCTTCAGAAATCTAATGAATCACAAATGAAACTTGTGGTAAGTTGTTGGAAGTGGTTCTGTACCTAAAGTAGTAATATTAGGCTGTATTTTAACTCTATGCTCATTTTTCTCCAAAGGAAATGATTACACTAGAGGCAAAATTATAACAGCAAATCATGCATAATCCCATTTATAGCTTGCAGAGACATATTTATATAGACTGCAAGGTAGACTTCTGTTTATATCCTTTCTAACATTTCTTATTTGCTATTCTGCCTTTTTGAAAAACAGAACAAAACAAAACCTGTGGAAATAGGCAAAATGCTGGGACAAACGGCAAGGGGGTTATGTTACCTAGAGGCAGAGGACCAGTTACAGGAAGAACACATGAAGCAAAGCATAGATGTATTTCAGGCAGTTGGCATGAAATCCTCTAAGGGAACAACCATTTGTTCTGCTTCTTCTGGCTTTCTTGGTAAATACTGTGTAGAGCAGTAAACATTAGTTTGTATTTACTGAAAGTAATAGCATTTTAGCAGTAATTATTTACCTGAGCCCAGTCTGGCTTGCTGTGTAAATACACAAGCTATGCAGGCTTTTACAAACATGCTTACACAATGGGCCAACCTATTAGACAAGGGATACCTCTTTTTGCATTTTATTTACTGAATTATTGTTATGAGTGGGATCCTCTGGAGCTGTTGAGCTGAGCTTGAATTTGAGGAGGACGAAGGGTAAGGACTCATAAAGAACTTGCATCTCTTACCTGCTCTGACCAAGCTTTTGTTAGGTGGTACGTGGCACCCTGTCTATTCGGAAGGCCATCAAGCCTCCTTAAATTAAATACCTGCCCCTGCAAACATTGGCCAGAAACCACATTAACAGACAGGGCTGGTCAAAGCTCACCTGTACTTGGGCCACACCATGTTTACTTCATGCATCATGAACCATAAAGGGAGGTGTCAGAAAACAGCCACATCATGTTTACATGAACAAAAGGGTCTCCACGGTAAGGGAATCTCTGGGTAACCTCTCAGGCCAGCTTAATAGCATTGACACTGGTCAGGCATGGGACAGGATCCACCACCACATTTCACTGGGTAAACATGTACATATAAGAATGCTTTTGAAAAGTAATAGAGATTTGCTTCTTCAAGTTTTAACACTGACTCTCAGGATTTAAATTTTTGTTTCCTAGGGCTTCTAAAGATCTTATTTTAAAACATGCATGTAATAAAACAGAGTTAATCTTTTAAACAAACTTGAATATTTTGGAATCTGTTTCTCTTCGTCTTTATAACCCAGTATCTGCAGTCCTTATGTGTGAAAAGTCTACCACTGACAGAAGTTGTCAGTTTGCAGAGGTGCGACACAGACTTAGGCGCTGACCTCTGTGCACAAAAGCCACTTCACACACCTCTCACAAGCTGCAGTGTCTATAGGAAGTAAAAAAACAACAACAAAACAAACCCCAGGACGATAAAGGTTTGCAACGCTCAGTCCCCACCAGGTAAGTACGAAGGCCCAGCACAACCGGCCGAGATAGGCCGAGAAGCAAACACCACCCCCGCCGCCCGGCCTCCCTGGCCCCGCCGGCAGCACAGCCCCGGGAC
>JANHFX010005717.1:0-73507 GCA_027560015.1 Chloroceryle amazona
CCCGGCCCCGCGGCGGGGGAAAGGCCGGGGTGTCTGCTGGTGCCAAGGCCAAGAGCCACTCTCTGGACTCGCTGCAGAAGCGTCGCGATGGCAGCTGGGGCAAGACCTCCTCTGAGTCAGGGGCCTCGTCCTCCTACAGCGGGGAGAGCCTGCGGGAGCGTGGGGGTAAGGTGGGCGGCCGGGGCCGGGGGGGAGGCGCTGTTGCTGCCAATGGCTCCCTGCTGGGGCGCAGCTTCAGTCTGGGCGACCTCAGCCACTCGCCCCAGACGGCCCAGCGGGTTGAGAGGATCATCAGGGAGGGGAAGAGGAGGGAGGGCCTCTCGGAGGTGCCTGAGAGGGACAAGAAGATCGCGGCACTGATGATAGCCAAGCACCAGGAGGCCAACCTGCTGCGGGAGCAGCGGCAAGCAGCCCACCTGCAGTGGGACAGCCAGCGGCGCCTGGCTGAGCAGCGGAAGGAGCAGGAGGAGAAGGAGAAGCAGAAGGCTCTCCTGCAGGGCCAGCGTGTGTGGGAGAGACAGGTAGAGAAGCGTCGGGGCAAGCTGAGCCAGGAGCAGGAGGAAGCTGCCCTACTGAAGCAGAGGCAGCGCCTGGTGTGCGAGGAGAGGTGGCGGGAGCAAGCAGAGAAGCAGGAACGGCTGCGGAGGGAGAGGCTGGAGAGGGCCATTCAGGAGGACAAGCAGAAGAAGCTCCACCAAGAGCACAATCTGAAAGCGAAGGAGGAGGGCAAGAAGGAGCATAGGGAGCGAGAGGAGCAGCTCCTGCAGGAGAAGCTGTCCATGGCCGCACAGAAGAGGATGAAGAAGGAGGTGCAGCTGCAGAAGGAGAAGAAACTGCTCAACCAAGCAGAGAAGCTGAAGCATGAGGCCTTGCTCAAGGAACTGGCCAAGCAAGAGGCAGAAGAAAAGGAAATGCTGAAGGCCTCCCTGGAGATGAGTTTGACAAAGGCTCAGGAGAACTATGAGCAGCTAGTGGAGAAGAGGAACCAAGAGCTGAGGGAGAAGGCCAGGCGGGAAGACATGCAGATCCAGAGAGCCAAACTGGCAGCAGAAAAAAAGGAAAGAGAGCAGAAGGAGCACTTAGAGGCCCTGGCTAGAGAGACTGAGAGAAAGCTCCAGCATGCTGCCCAGGTCGCCGAAGGGGTCGTCCAGGAAAAAGCCCGCAAGGTAGTTTTGAGCCGTCTGGAGAAGGAGAAAGTGCAGAAGATGAACAAGCAAAAGGTGGAACAGTATGAAGACCTACGGCGCAGGGAGATCCTTCTCTCTATAGAGAGGAAGCTGGAGAGGAGCGAGCAGATCTTCAAGGAGAAGAAGACTGTGTTAGAAAATGCCAGATCTGTTGCTCGGGCATCCTTCCATGTCCGTGAAAAGGTACGGGAGGAGACAAACATGCGCACGTTTGATAAGATGGCCTTTGAAGCAGAACTGCATGCCCACCTGAGTAAAAAATGAAAGATCTTGTCATGGATGAGTTGGGATAGATCACCAGTTGTCCATTATAATGCATCAGAAAGTTCCTCCTCATTATCATTTGAAACAACAACCACCCTAATTTCTTATTTTGAGGGAGCAGGGTACCGCACAAAAATGTGGCAGCTATTTCACATACTGTTTAAAATATGTTTCGTTCTCGGCATGTTTTAAGGACTGACCTCAGTCATCTTTACAGAGGCGAAGTGAGTTTTTTTTGTTCTCCAACCCACAAGCATATGCATTTTCTCAGAGAGGGCTGCTTGAAACCTGTGAGTTACCAGTGGATTGTCTACACCGGAGCTGACTACAGCTGCACTCTTTTCAGTTGGAAATGCGGACAACAGAGACTTTGTTCTTAGTTTCTTCTTAGTCAGTAGACTAAGAACCAAAGCCACCCCAGATGATCCGGGCTTGAGTGATGGGACAGCTTAGTTTAAGTTACAGGACTGTGTTTTCAAAGCCACTGAGCTCCCATGGTGAAGATGAGGAGGGCTGGAATACAGAATGGCATGTGCCCCTCCCCTCCTGCTGGCACTGAGTTAGAGAAAGCACAGAACAAGACCTTGTAACACCATGTACGTACATGCCATGGTAAGAGCTGAGCAGAAGCTGTTGGAAGTGCCCACAAACACAATTTCACTTTTGCTGTTGGCAGCTGTTGCCCCTTCCAGGTATCCTCATGTCTTTTCATTTCAAAGTTTCTCTTAGAAGCACCTGTACAATTTCCCCTTTTCTTTGAGAGAAGGGGAAGAAGGAGTGAAATTTGTGGGCGGTCCACACACTGGTGGGCACCCACACAACCCAGTTGTTCATTGAGATATAAAAATGGGCCTGTGGAATATGGTCTTTGTGGCAAATGTGGATCCTTTGTAAATGGAAATCCGCAAACACATTGCATAGAGAAATTGCCACCCTTGGGAATTCTCGAAATTTGAGGAGACCCTCAGCAACCTTATCACACTTGGTCTGCCTTGAGCAGGAGGCTGGACCAGGTGTCCTCCAGAAATCCCTTCCAGCTTAATGGTTCTATGAGCTGCATACAATGACATGTTCACCCAGCTCTTACCATTGTTTACTGAGCAGGGCAGCATTTATCTGTCCACTGGTGCTAACAGTTATATTCTTGTATAGGGCACAAGAAAGAGAAGATGCACAAAATAAGGTACATTACAGATTCTCTTAGATGAGGATCATGGCTTTTTTATAACTAACTCAATACCATTTAGAGGGAGCTGAGTCTTCCTGCCATTAGTGCACCGGAAATGTGAAGAACCTACCTATGTCCCATGCATAGCATTCAAGACAGTCTTCTGCTTCAGGTTTGCATGTCTACTGTCTGCTGGGCTACAGTTACAAGCACACATCCAAACCAGGCACTTTCTGCTGTTTTGTTTTCTCCCTCCAAGCAGCGCCAGCTCTCTGTTCCACCATCTGTGACAACATGCTGGGTTGCTGGGGTGATGGCATTGGACCTGGAGCATGAGGGAGAAGCAGCAAGAACAGGCAGGATCTTGTTTCCTTGCGGATGTCTCTGGCATACAACACAGGAGAAGAGAAAATTGATACATGGCACAGACACACATAGATTGCTTACCAGGATTTCCCAGGAGGTGACAACAGGTCCAAAACCATATGGAGGGCCCTAAGGAAGGTGTGCAATGAACAGCCACAACAACAATAGACCAAGCACACCCTGGTGTCCTGAAAGGCTAGAGACATTATACAAATAATGTTGAAAATGGAGCAAAGAGGGATTTTTTTTTTTTTTTTTTTTGATGGAAGTTGCTCTTTGAATCATGGTACAATTGGTGTTGCTGGGGGTGGGCCACGTGAAACTAGGAATTGGGGCACGCAGGTGATGTTTGCTCCACCAGCCACTGGCTCACGGCGTAACACCAGGCAAGTCCTCAGGGGCCGGGCTTGCTTCTATTGATATAAAGGGAACCACAGTCAGGCTCTTGGGATTGCCAGGACTCACATGGAATGGTAACACTTGTCTTGGCAAAACATTTCAAAGACTTTGGACGAATGATGCTAACAAAGCAGAAAGTACTATTTATTTATTTATTTACCTGAGTGGTTATTAAAGTAAAACATCTGTTGGTGAAAAGCACTAATTAACACAAAAATCTAAAACTATCAGTAGCCGTGGGAAGAACAGCTGCATTCCTGTTTCCAGCTACGAGTCAGTCCCCTCACCTTCATCCTCAAATCAGCAACCGTTTTGAACAGTGAAACCAGTCCTGCTCTAACACCAGAAAAGGTCCTTGATAAAGTCTTCTTCACATGTTGTTCGTACTGCAGTGGTCCATGTGTGCCCTTACAGCTGCAAAGACCTAGAAAAAGAAAAACATGCTTAGCATGGATGTGAGGGCTCTCGCTCCCCGTGTCGTCATTGCACTGTGGTTGAAGTTCACTGCTTGGTCTGTTTAGCTGAGGGCAAATGGAGAGAACTGGGAAACAGCGGAAAGAAGACAAAATGAGCATTCACTTACTGGAACAGTGTTTTTTCCTTACAGGTCTGCTGCAATCAACCTGAAAGCTTTGTCCAAACCTCCCTCTGACAGGGCATTTCCAGTGTAGACTGAAAACATTTTACGACCCAGGAGACATGTCTTAGCCAATGACTGTAATTACGTCTGGGGTCCATTTCCTGCTGCTGACTGAGTTTGACACCTTGGGGCTACAGCCAACTAATTAAAACACACCTACATGGTGGTAATTGGATTGTCAAACTACTGTTCCTGTACCATGCAGTGTGCAGCACAAGTTTTGAATGTGCAAACTAAGAAAAAAAATATTTTTTTTCCAAAAGACATTAATCTGTGTATGGTTATTTTTTATTTCTTTAGTGGTTCCAGTCCAAAGTCTGTAAAAGTCAATGGAGTTTATAGATCATTTAAAATTGCAGCATGGAAAATTAAGTTGGCAAGTTGGATGGAGACATTAGAGCCATTTCTTGGCTGTGCTTATGCGTCTGTTTATTTAAGAAATAGTTTTACTGACGGATTTCTGTGGGAATGGAAATTAAATCCTGGGATGCAAGTAAAAAGTGTGGCCCTTTTAGAATAGGCTTAGTTGGTGCTTTTGATACTGAGCTGCAGGCCTCTCTAGGGAGAACTAAAGTACAAAGCAAGTAACATGTTCCCTCATAGCTCAGAAATAGATTGCAGCTTATATAGAGCAGAGGAGGATCTGATGACATTTGGTTAGGTCCTGCTGGTCCTCTCCTGGGATTAGAAAACACAGTTTAGGTTATTGCTGTGTTATAATCATAATAAAGACTTTGCTTCTAGGCCATTTGCATGCATACCGCAGAATGACCACAAGACCTTGAAATACCTACACTTTAAAAGTGACAGCAACAGTGCCTTCTCACAGAAGATTCATCACTCAAACACAGTCTTAAGGTTGAACTTGTCAGACACGTTCAAAAGCTATTAGGAGGAGCAGCTGCACCACCACTGGTTAATATTTTACAAGGTGTTTTTAAACCCAGTTTATCACAGATTCTTTCACTGCATGGATAAGAGAGATGTGAGGATTAGATTTCTCATCTTGGTTACCTACTGTGTTTCTCTTACCATGCTTATGGAGCTCCAGGCTCATTCTGCAATAAAATTTCTCCTGATGCCAGGGGAATTCTGTTCACTAAACAAATGCTGAATATGCAGTGCACACAGGTCTGAGAGGGGACTCATTTCAGCATCCATGTCTTTACTAAGCCAAGCCTGGACAGGGAAACAGGAGGAACACAGAATTTGCAGTACAAAGTCCATCAACCACTAGTTTTCCAGAAGTTCTTATCACAACAGCCGCAGAGGCCTCTCCTCGCAGTCACCAGGGAAGTGACATTTTATGCGCCTTTACTGACCTCGAGAGAGCCAGGCTGATCACAGCCCACCTGAGGATGGCTTCTTATTGCCATCAATTTTTGAATGATAGATTTGCTTTAAGTTGTGGGTGTTCTTCCGCTGGTGGTGAAGACAAAAATGTAATGGGTAGAATGACATTTTGAAAGGTTGGGGTTTTGGGGGGTGTTTTCATTTTTGGTGTTTTTTTGTTTTGTTTTAGACTTCTTTTGTGTGTGTGTGTTTGTTTTTTTTTTTTTAATACCTTTTGTTTGTTCATTTGTTTGCTTTTTCTTAAAGCAGGTGCAGGGAGGTAAAAGGACAAGACACAAAACTAGTTAGATGCAGCACTTTCTGGGTGATGACTGTAGCTCTCCAGTCACAGCTCTGCTTTGCAGACTTGGGACTGTGCTGCTGTATAACAGAGCAACCACCACATCCAGGAGAGCAGAGGTGCTCTGGGAGGAATATGCTTGTTCTCAGATCACACAGGCTCCCTTCAAAGCACGGAAGTTTAAGCTCATTTAATGCTTTGCTGGGTCAAGGTCCTAGGGAACTAAGTTTGTTAGAATCAGACTTAGCTGTCATAGTTATAAAAGAAGGCTGCTTAGGCAAAGAAGAGGAAGACGCTGGCTTAGCCCAGTCCTCTGGAAAAAGGTGACATTTACTTTGTGGTTCACTACAGACACATTCTAATGTGAGCTGATGGATCCCTAATACAACTCCTTGTAGGAGTGCCGCCCAACAAGCCCTTGTCAAGCAAATAGCACCCATGGTAAAGAACCAGTACTGAGGCACAGTAAGAAAATCATAATGTTTCTGCTTCTAGGCAGGAGGCAGGTTGGGGATTTTCTTTGGTGAGACATTTCTAGCCGATATTCTGAAGAGAAAACACTGGGAAGTGGAAAAAATGCAACACTCTCCTGTACAAGATACCTGGAAACACATTCTCCTTGTGTGCAGAGCAGCCGGCACTTTGGAGAATGCCATCATTCAGAGCCTTCCTAACGGGGTACTCCCAACATCCTCCACACCTCTTAACGCTAAGGCATAAAAAATGCAGTTCTAAGCCTGATTTCTTTGTTCTTAGCCCATTCTTTGAGCACAGCTTCTCACTGTGAAACATGACCTTGTTATCATAAGATTCTAATCTGAAAGGACCTGAATCACACTCTGGCAACTTTGCACTCATCTCCCACATCCCTGCCATTCAGCAAGAAATCCCCCGCATTACAAAACTACTCTGGCAGTAGGAAATACCCTGTATTACAAAACCAAACTGCCAGTGCTGTTCTGTTCTTGTGTGCTTTACACAGCTTCTCGCATCTAATCTCAGGACCTGCCCGTGAGGTAATCTAGTTATGGCCCCCCAGCCTAAGCACAGGAAAACTGAAGCAGAAAGAAGTGATGTGACTCGCCCTGGGCCACTCTGTCCTCATTTGTTTAGCTGGACCTCTCACATCCTCCCTGTTCCCCAAGCAGCCCTCTAATTAAGCACTCCTGGTTGCAAAGGAGGGAGATATATTCCTAGGCCCCTGCTGTGGCAGCTCCTCTGGCTCCTGCTCTGCAGCCGATGCTTCACGGAGGATGAAGGTTTTAAGTCGCCAGCCTCCACTTCTGGGCATTGACCCCAAACCTTGAAGTACTTTCAAACGGGGGGCCTGAAGGTGAGTAGCAGAGACAAGGCTGCACTGGGAGCCTGGGACAGAGCCAGGGTGGGAAGAAGGTGCATTAGTAGAGATAGACAGTAGCTACAGATGGAAATGTTAAAATAAAAGAGCAGGCATGGGCTGGGAATCCTTTTACCATCCTGATTAACTATAAACTCTTCTATTTGTAGGTATGACAGCATATAATAGCACTTTCAGCACAGTAAAGTTCCAGAGCCCACTTCAGCCCATTAGTTACCTCCCTGGAGTGAGCAGAGTCACTCCAGGAATGAGTAAAATCTAGATATATAAAACTTTTTATTATTTATGTAAATCACAGCAGCTTGGAATAGGTTATTGCTTCCAAGAGCTTGGTGGAAATTTTCCCCTGCCTGCACTGTACCTATTGGAGGGGAGGGTCACATAGCAGTTGGTATTTTTAGGCTGGGTGACTGTCAATACCCTGTGCTGGACCCCGTGCTCCTGGGTGTTTGCAAAGCAATGTCTGCTTAAAGAGCTCAGTTCAGCTGGCACAGAGGCACTGTGTCAGACAGCAAGCTAAATGGTGAGGAGTGAGACTCATTTGTCTCTTTGTTGGATGCCACTGGGAATGTTTTGGTTTGTAAGAGGGTGATGGGATAATTTCTTCACTTGTTTTAATCACCTCCAAAGTAAGCTGTGCTATTTTTGATAATCATTTAATGATTTATAAGGTATGGGAAAATAGATGAGGAAGGCAGCTTGAAACACAGATGTGTAGGTAAAGCAGAAAGACATTTCCCTTTCCCTCTGAAAAAAGCCCCAAGCATTATGCCAGCAGCTGAGAGTTTTGCTAAATGCCAAGCTGCATGCGCTTTGTTCGACACTAGGTGGGGGGGCACTGTAGGCACAAGCTTTGCTACCTGTGCACCTGTCTTCTGTACATGCTGAACTAGACAAGTTTCAAGTTTACCTCCCAGTAACAGCTGTTTCTTCAGACTTCAAGAAAAAGGAGAGATTCATGAACAGAAAGGCAGTATTTTCACTATAGAGAGACCACTACACAGCTGTCCTGGGTAGACTCAGCCAACATCCGACACAAAGCCTGATGGAGGAGTGACATTTTGCTCTCGTCAGGGTATTTCTGCAGCCCTCACTCAGACACTGTTTAGGAGCCTCTACAGAATTTTCAGCTCCCGCCATACTCAAGCTGTCCTTGTTTCCTAGCCAGTTTGGTCCTGAGATTCCTGCTCCCCTTGCCTACAGGTAGGTACGTGGGGAGCCAACCACAGGGTGCAACCAAGTCTGCAGAGGCTTCAAGCCAACTAGCCCTGCTCTTCCTTAAACTGAGGCATGCCTGTGCATGAGCAACTACAGGAACCTTCTTAAGCTGGACCTTGGACCCTTGGGTGTTGTAGACTGAAAAATCTACAGAAAAACTAGTATGTTGCAGCATACCAAAAGGATGCTACTGTTGATTGTCAAATAGCAGCACCACTGCTGATTTGCTTCTCTTGCATTGCTTTCCCAGACAGTGTACCATGAATGGAGCAAGCACTAGCAGCTCCAGAAGAAGGGATTAGGTGTTTACTCTCCATTCTTAGATCAGTTCTTGGCGTGGGAAGTGGTGATCCTTCTTTCATGAGAGGGAAGCTTTCCTTTCTGCAGTCATGATCGTCTGTGCTTTGGGGATAGTCTGGAATCCTCTCCAAGATACATCCACCCTATCTCCACTGCAAGGACTGCCAGTGAAGTGTGGATACAACCAAGCCAGTGTTAAATAGACTGGCTCAGTCACCACTATCAATTGAACTGCAGAAGTGCAGAGCCCAATATGAGCTAACTGATCTGGTATTCTCCAGCTTCTCCTTAGGGGCTTTTCAACCCATCCTGAGCTCTGCTGGTAAGCTCATAATTAGCTTATATAGGCCTGAATGACCTGTGATGACAGGAATTTTAGACATATCTTAATAGCTCTGAGTCATGACATTGCTTTTTCTGCTAGCAGTTTCACCTACTGCCACGCTAGAGGAAATAAAGCTAGGGAGGTTTGTTTCAGTAAACCATAACTGACCTGCCTGCTCTCAGAAAATGCTAGGCAGGTAGGCAAGCTGAGGGATCCTTCAGGGCTTTATGCAACACTAGAACACCTGACATCTTAGGTTTGCTGCAGACACTCACCATATCACTTTGCATGGTAGCCATCACTCCAACTCACATCTCTTGGGTGCTGTGAGTCTTATTATTTTCCAGGCAGGAGGCACTCTGTCTCCTAACAGAAGTTGTCTTGCGATTCCTACAATGTTTGAAAGAACCTGCACATACCTCTCTGTACAGTCAGGTATTTCAATGCATTTTATTTATGGTTCCATTAAAAAAAATGTGGAATTAGAGATACCCAAAGGCAGTGATGTTCATATCCAGAGCTACTGTCCCCAGCTTGTCTCTGATGTGCTACTCTATAGATTTCTTGCAACTCCTGCAATCTCTAGGAACCTGCACATCCCTCCCTGCAGGGACACTGTACTATAATGCAGATGCCACAAGATTCAGTCACAGTCTGCGAGTCCCCAGACACACACAAATTTTACTGTAAGCTACCAGGGGAATTTCTGCAGAGTCCTCTGGAATGCACAGGAGCCCTTTCTGTCCATCCTGATGCCAGCACTGTATAAACTCGCCTGCTGTATGGTACCCGCTGACCTAGCAATACTGCCTGAATCCTCTCCATGACAACGTACCACAGTGTCCCTCCATGACACTGTGGTGTCCTCAGGTACAGGGAGCATCCTGCAATCAGGCAAAGCTGGCCAGAGAGTCAATGTATCAGCTACAGAGAGTATAATTTCAGCATAAATCCTTCCTATGGGGAAGTTGGAGGCAGAAACGCAAAGGGGAAAAATGTCTCCCCAGAGGAAATGAAAAAAACTGCCAAATGTGAGAGAGAAGAAAGAAACAGCAAAATGGGAGATTTAAACAGCCTTCAATTCATAGGGCACATAATTTATAGGTCTCACGCAAAAGATGTGCATGGCCAAACAGCTCCTTTCACACAACATTTTGGATAACCTCAGACAATGAAGAACGGTGGAAGGGACCTAGGACCACAGGTAAGAAGGGAGCGATGTTTTCAAACAAGGATTGGGGTTGGCTGGAAAGCTGAGAAGAGTAATGTTGAAAAGCCGTCCTAGACATGTCCAGGGATGATGGCTGCCACACCGCTACAGAAATGTGTCCTGAATGCCTGGTGGGAGTAAGGATGGAAAAGAGAAGCTAGCTCCAGGGAGGGAGCTTGCCGAGATCAGCACATAGAGGACAAACAAGTGGACAATACAATGAAAATAGGACTGGGATCTACACGATAGTCATGATGAATTTAGATTTTCTTAAGGTCCAGTTCCTGTGGAAGGCTCCTCCCTTACAGAATCAGAGAAATGTATTCTGGAGCACTCCAGCCCAGTGGCTTCCTCCACCCCAGGCTTGCATGAATGCTGCTCCAGGGGCTGGCCAGCAGCACCCCATGATGTTAGGAGGGAGTCTGAGCTAACTTGGCACCTTTTGGGCTCTGGGGCAGCAGCCAAGGGTGCCCAGTGGGCTTCTGCGAAGGAGAAGGCGATAAGGAGCATCTCCATGTTTGAATGTGAGATGGCACTAGAAGTATTTTACCACGTTTCAGCACTAGGATCAGGAGGATGAGCTGCAGAAGTTATCCAGCTCAAGAGCACAGAATGAGGAAGCACATTTCTCCTGAAAATTGTTTTAATTCTGCTTTTTTTTTAATAAAGTCTAAATGTAATGTCAAACTGATGGGTTGGTAGAGCTCCATGAAATTCCCATAGCCCACTTCTCGTTAGGGAACCAGAGAGCTGGCTGGCAATGTTGCACAAAGGCCAGATCCATGCACAGCTTCATTTGTAAGCAACCATTTTGATTCAGTCACCAGACCTTGGAACTGGGGCTGGGTTCATGCCTGGTAAGATCAATTGCCCAAAGGCAAGCATGTGGTGACAGCTAGCACATTCCTAACAGGGGTGACACCACAGCCAAAGGAAACCTGAGCCTAGGGCTGTTTCCAAGGAGGGCAGGGATCTTCTGAAAGGAAAAGCCAGATTAAAGGGGAATCATAATCCTCAATTTTGCAGTCACAGCATGGGAAGAGAGGATTGCTTGAGAAAAAAAGATGGACAGACAGAAAGATGTGTCTTCCTTCAAGAAAGATAGCATCTCCCTGCTGGCTGGCTGGACATAGGCTCATGTCCCCACCTTCTCCTTCTCTGGCAGGGGCAAGAAGCAGACTTTCAGCAGAAAGGGGTAGACAAAAGGAGGATGAAACCTACATCAGGCCTTGTCAGTCAAAGCTCTCACTCTGATTTGACTTGCAGACAGGACCCTAAAAATCATGAGGGGCACTGAGCTTCAACCCTTGATGACTTACGCAACCCTGAAACCCGGTCATGCATTGACAATGAGATGCATGCTGCACTTGCTTGGAAGTTAAGACAGGTTTGTTAGCTTTCCAGCACGCCAGCTGGATTCTTAACAGCTGTATCCCAGCCACAGCTTTGCAGCAGCAGAAAAGGTTGTATCTCATCCTTCCCCAGCTCAAGTCAGCAGGATTACTTTGTTTTTCAGAAGTCGCTTCCCCCATTGATAGAGCAGAGGAAAAACAATGATAAACCTTTTTTTATCTGCCAGCTGGCAGACAGGATCAATACGTGAAGGGACTCCCTGATTTCTGACATGCCTATGCCCTCAGACAACTGTGGCGTTTTGGGCCATATGGCTCTATCACTTGATAAAATAGTGCCCTAGATACGCTGGTTATCTAGTCTGCCACCAAATTAACTTAGGAGGATGGGCATATACAGTCACACTCTGTGTACTGTTGCCACCATTCCTGAGGTCTCCAGACCTATCACAAGCTGCTGCTTATTTTGGAGCCCCCTCCTGCCCCCACCCCCTCCCTGGGAGCAGCTACCAAAGGGATTAAACCTGGCGTGTTATCTACTGCAGTGGCTTAATCACTAAGCAAAGCACTCATCCCCTGACCTCAAGGTCAAGGTATTATCTTCCTGACAGATAATGCAGCCAGGGCTTGGAACAAGTAAGGAGCTGAACTGGTCATTGCAAGCCCAGAGGCCTCAGATTTATTGCTGTTTCTGGGAGAGTAACACCACTAAGCTGCTCTGAAGCTCTGTGACTTTTCCCACCTGTCCTGAGATGCCTCTTGGAGGCAGGAGAAGATAAAGACAGGAAAAATTATATTCAGATTTGTGCATGCGTGTCCCCTCCCACAAACACTCCTTATGCCAAACCTGTCCCTCTGAGAGCAAAAGCTTTTGATGGTTGTGTATATTTGGCACTGTGTACTGAAGAGAGAACATTACACAGGAAAAGCTTTTAATAGACTGTGAAGAGCTAACTGAGCACTAAGTCTGGGCCAGAAAAGAGTGACCTCGAGGGAAACACATATGATCCAAATATATTGTTTCCGAAGGCAGAGGTCCTATGCATTAGTTTCAGCAGAAGTTGGAAAGTCCCGTTCCCACGTAAGCAAGCCCACCAAGGCAGAGCTGCAGGTCCTGCCAGTCCCACAGCTCACCACACACAGGGATGGCCCCACAGGGCTGTGAGAGGGCAAATGAAGGCATCGGTGAATGAAACCTTCATTCAAGTTTTAAATATAACAAATCCAGGTCTTCTGCTACTGTGAAAGAGTGAGAACCCCTGACACAGAGAGCTATGAAACCAGGTTCATACTAAGGTCTAAAATGGAGCATCAGCTCCCTCAGCTTTGCTGTGAGTGCCTTGCGACCTTCTGCACATACCAAGGCAGGATGAGCCATGGTCTCCTTCCTGGTGGCTGCCTGAGATCAGTCCCATTTGATAGATGGGGAAAGTATAAACTGAGGTTACAGAAAAGGCTGAGAAAATGAGGCTCTACCCAAAGCTGAGTGTTACAAGTAGCTCCTATCTCCCCATGTGACTCCTATGAGGTCACATATATGACAGTAACTGCAGAGGCGGAACCCTCAACTCTCCACTTTAACCAAGAGGCCAGGTCCCTAAGACTCCAGTTGAAACTACACACATGTTAAATCTTCCTTGTTGTGCCTTTTGAAAGCAGATAAACAATCAAAGGACATTTTCCCTTCTCCCTCAGTACATCTCTTTCACAGTCCAGCTGTTCCCTAAATACCATGGTTATGTTCATTTGTCTGTGAAATGCCCACACTCTGCCAAGTCCTTGTACCTTACCTGTGAACAGCAAGGATCACCCTGCAGTCAGATATTCTGCTCTCCTCTGTCTTCCTACCAAGAGATGCTCCTTGCAGCACTGGCATGATATGTGAGAGAAGCATCTCCCACCTCAAAGCACAAGATTAGTGCAGAATCTGCTTGTCAATTTCTACTGTTCTTCAGCTATAAATCAAAATAAACAATGTTTTTATTACTTTCAGTTCTGAAACATGAAAGGTCAGACCATTTTTGAGATCTCCGTGTCTCTCTTAAGCTTGGTAAACAAAGTTCACAACTGTGGGCAGGTGGGAGAGACAGTTCTGCCAACACTTAATTTTCTTAGCTAGATGGGCAGTTTGGTAGATGAAGCTTTTTGAGTGGAATGCATTGCATCTGAAGAGCACATGTCCCCCAGAGAGCGGCTTGCAGATGTTACGTGCATGCTGTTCATCCTCCTGGGGCAGGGCACAATCATCAGTGCCTTTTCCACACACCCACCTCCCAACAGCTCCAGCCCAACAGTCAAAGCACAGGAGAGGCACAGAGATATTTAAACAAATTACAGGCAGGACTTGGCAGGTGGAATAAATAACTCACCTGCCCTGCAAGGGACCTGGATGAGCTAGCTGCAAATAAAAGTCTTTTTTCCCCATCTCTTCTCTCAGGCAAGGATGACAAAGCCCCATGTGGAAAATGGAATACTAATAAAGCTTCAGATTTTCCACTCACCTGCTGCTCTTCAGCTCCCCTCCCTTTTCCACCTGCATTTCACTGCACCTTTGGGGAAATCTGACATTACATATATTACTATAATGCTCTTAATTAGGAAAAAAAAATATCTCTCCATTAAGTGACTCTCTGGAGAAATGTGTATTTGAGAGTTGTCTGCCTCACAGCCTGCCAGAGGCCCTGTCTCTTCAGTGTCCCTCCCACGGCTGCTGTCCCTGCAGCCACCACAACCCAATCCTCAGTGTCTCTTTAGCTACAGCAGAAAGCTGGCAACCCCTTCACAAACTCACATCTCTCACACAGATGTGCAAGGAACTCTTTTAATCCTGTGGAGATCAAGTACTGCTCTACCTCCTTTGTGTGCTTCTTTCCACAGGGATGCTGCTGCAGGCTGAGCCTGGGTAGGTACCCCAGAGCTTGTTCTGGCCAAGTTACAAGCTGGTCTCCAGGAAGGGTAATGGCTACACAAGCTCACCAGGTCAGCTGGGGGATGGTATGGGCTGCCTTCTCCTCCTAGCAAAGCTCCATCCTGGCACCTCTGTTTAGACTAGTTTTCCCCTTTAAGTGAGCTTCACCTCTTCCCTACAAGTAGACTTGACTCACGGCTTCTCTACATTTTCACGGTGCTCCAACTAACCAAGAACAGGTTCATCTCTTCCAGTGGATTCACAGATATCAACCTTCCAAAGCTACAGCAACTAGCCTGGATAACAATACATATCCCCCCCAGAAATCATCCATATATGTTTAGCTACAAACAGCCCTTAGAAGAAGTATGCAATTCCATACAAGCCCTCCATCAGTGAGTGTGAGAAGCCTGAGCCAGCCACTGCTTTCCTTATTTTCCTTATTAGTGGTGTCAGCACCATGAAAAATGGGGTGGCCTGAAGATCCTTTCTGCTGTGTGAGATGGGGTCCCTCACACCAAGCACCTTGGTTCCTCTCCTTCCTCTTGTTCCTGCGTTGCCAGCTGTGTTTGCTGGGTTTCCCTTGGGGACCCCTCTCCATGCACAGCCAAGCCATGAAGTCCTGCCAGACCATGCATTTTCCAGCCAGCTGCTGCTCCTGAACACCTCCTGGAGGATCTATGCTGGGGTGTGTTTAGCCAGAGATCATGTACCACAGATCCTGTTCCCAAGCCTTTCTTGCAAGAGGTTAGAATAACACTAAAATTCACGCAGGGGTAAGTAAAAAGTAAGAGTAAGAAGTACTCATCTGTGGTAGGCAGGAGAAGAGATTAGAGGCTGTAGGGGTCTTTTGTAACCTTAAGCTTTTCAATAAATCTCTGAAGATTAAGGATAGAGAAGATTTCATAAAATAAAATCTGATTTGCCTTTGGTGCAGCTGTCCATCCAAAGATGAGTATCCACATCCCACTTCTGTATAATATACATTTCTCCACACACAGCCTTCAGAAAGTGACTTGAAGTCCTGACCCTACTATCACAATTAGCATCCATAATGGGGCAGTCTGTGGTATCAGGTCTGTAGGGATAGCAAATACCGACCCATTTCTCCTTCGAAAGGAGACAGGATTAATTTCTTGTTACCTTGGGAACTCGCACGCTACCGCAGCAAACATCACCTGGACAGGCAGAGAAAAAGCAGAATATGGTCCTGTCTGTCTTACTTCTGTCTCCCGACCTTATACAACATGCCCTCCTTCCTCCATAATTGATGTCTCCTGCTGCAGAAGCAGCCACAGCTTCTACTTCTCTGACTATCCCATTACAGCAGCAATAAGTGCAAGCCAATTATTCTGCAAATCAATTCAAATATATTCAGTGCCTTAAATGAGAAAATCTTTATAACACCACCTTTTCCTTGCTGCACTGCAGCTACAAGAACTCAGCAGCTCACTCCCTTCTTCCCCACGAGCCTGCTGTCTGGGACACACAGACCACCCCTTCTTTTCTGTGACATTCAGCAATACTTAAAACATCCCTGATGCATGCAAGAGGGACACATTTTGGGGGCTCTTAGGATATAGCTGTATTTTGTTAAGTCACGTGGATAGGAAAACGTTGACAAAATTTCTGGCACGCCAGCTGTCTGAGCTGGCTTATTTACATGATGCTAGCACTGGGAAATGTGCTAGTTTTATAGCCCTCGTGATCTGAGACTATTTATCCAGAGAAAGGCAGCAAGGAAAAGGGCACGTCAGGCTTCCTCTACACTAACTTCAAAACTCACATTAGCCCCAGGCTCATGCCCCAGCCTCTGCCCTGGGACAAGCTGCTTGTCCTCTTCATCAGCACCACTCTGCACACAGAAGCTGCCCGCCCGGCCATGGAGCTGCCACTGCCCACTTGCAGCCAGGGGAGCTGGAAGGATGCTCAGCTGCATGTCTTGAGCAGTTTGCTGAAACACTTTGATAGGATCTGGTACACAGACCCCAAAAGGGCCCACGCTGCAGGGTACGAGGCAAGGGGGGACCAGGCAATGCCCTGCCCACCTTTGCACCCACAGGGCTTGGCGCAGAGCCATGTGTGAGGTACGCTGTGAAGCAGCGAAGGAAGGTGCCTGATTGACTGCCCAGAGCGTTCGTTGCCCATCTCTATGCATTTTCTGCATGAAATGCTCATGTCTGAAAGACTTTGTGGGTAGGATGAATAACATTTTCTTGACAGAATGACAGAGTTATGAAAAAGGCATTAGCAGCTATGATCATCTTCAGGCCACATCTCACCTCCTTTGCACTCTCCAAGGGGAGCAGCTCCCCAGCTCCACCATGGCAGAGTGGGCTTCCCCTCCACCTGGGACAGCACTGTCCATCCACTGCTCCCGGGTGCTGCAGGGCCCCCTGAGGTGATGCTAATTTCCATCTCAGGGAGATAGTCACAATTAGCCAGAGAAGAACAGACAGAAAGCTGAGGGAGCAGGCTGGAGGGGAAGGTGGAGAGAAGCCAGTTTCCTCTTTGCAATCCCACTCAAAGCTGGAGAGAGCTGAAAGGGCAGGGATGGAGATGAAGGGGACATTCCTCATGTAAAGCAATACTTGTTTGCTAACTTTATGATCCTCTTCAAGTACAGACAGACCCAAAACTCTTGGTACAGGGAATGTAACAGAACCAAGGCCCAGAAACATCTTTCTAGTCTGCTCCATCCCACATGGATAAGGAAAAGAAGATTATCAGGATGTTTTATTCCTTTGCATGTTGCTATACACAAGAGCTATTCTTTGCTTCCCTGCTAGATCTGCTCTTTCCTTCCAATTCACCTGGAAAACATGACCCTGCCAAGTTACTTATTGCAACACCTCTGACTTAGCAAAAGGTGCCTTTGCTACACCCACAAAATGGCCTTTCTGAGTTTTCCTCCTCTAATGTGCCAGATCTGTAAACATTTGAAAAAAAAAAAACAACAAACAAACAAACAAAAACCCACAAACCCAAACTAAAAAGAGTTATGTTGATTCCAGCACTATGCCATACCCTGCTCCTAGTACTGACAGCAAAAAGGAGCAGTAAGGACTCACAGACCTTGACTCACAGACCTTGATTGAGTACTCAGTTGAATCTTCCTCCATTTTGGCTTTGAAGTTAAGCCCACAGTAAGAAGTAAATGTTACTTAATACAGAAAAAGGGATGCTATCTCAGTAGCCAGAAAGTCTCTGCAGATTCAAAAAAACCCACACAGTTACCAAGCTCATGGTCCCACCCAGCCCTGCTCATGGTGTCTCTCAGCCCAACAAGCCACCTCAGATCCATCTCTCAGCTGACTGACTACAGCCAATTCCACTGTCTTGGTCATTTCTCCCACTCATGGCCACGCTTAAAGTAAAAAATCGTGCATGGTCTCTGTGAAAAATTGCAGAATTGCCCCTGTGCCAGGTGCATCAGGCAGAAGATGCAAAGATAATAGCATCCTTCATAGTCATTCCAGCACAAAGGAGCAGCAAATGTCCCAGGCAAGCCCCAGGACCTGCCTGAAGCTAAGCCTTGGACAAAACTTTCAGCGCATGGCCACCTTTTGGGGAGCAAACTTCTCCTTGCTAGACGCAACATGAGCCATCTTCTGTCTCGCTAAGTAACCACAATAAGTGACTGCATTCAAAAAAACCTGTTTCTGCAAAAAACTATCATCTTGTTTCCAAAGAGGTACACTACTGTCTGGAGCAGAAAGCCTGACTGCCATCTTGAACTAAAAAAAACAAAGCCATACTCTGTAGCTAAAAATTGCTACCAGTCTGTGCCACTTGTGTGCCGTGCACAGCGATGCATAACATGTACCAGCAACCATTTATCCTTTATTATTGACTTCTGACCCCGAGGGCAGTTTCCATTTCTTGTCCACTTTCTCTGCTTTAGAAGCAGCACATACGGAGGTAGCAGGGATGGTGCTGCCTTCCTTTCTCTGCCATGACATTCTGTGCAAGAGCAAAGCCTTGGGGCAGAGAGCACCAAGGGAGCTGCCCAAGCACTCCTGTCCTTCAGCAGAAGCCACTCTTCTACACCAGGGACAGCCTGAAGGCTTCATGCACCTTGTGTGGAAGATGAAATTAACCCTTAAGCTGGCCTTAGCAGGAGCCACTATTCACACTGTGAAAACCAGGCAAAACAACGCAGAGGAGAATCATCAGGCTTCATGTTGGGCAGCATCTGTAAATGAAACCATATTTTAAAGCACCTCTGAAAGGGACAGCAAGGAAAGTCTTCGGAGAGAAGAGAAGTTCACAGATGATAGCCTGAAGGTGGATGTGGTAGAAGAATGGTCACAGACTTTTCAAAGCCAGTTTGAGCACTCTGCAGTTTCTGAAGAGAAATCTTCGAGGTGCAAGCCATCCTATCACTTCTGCAATCCTCAGACACAAGGGAACAATTTAGGGAACTCTCCTCAGTGGATGGAGTTCCCATCTCATTCCCAATCTTCCCAGTAGGTGAAAGCAATCTGACCCAGGATTACTAGAGGAGGTTGTTTGAACAGAGGTGGGTTGCTCCCTAAGCCATCTTCCTGTTACTACATTGCATTCAAAATACTCAGATAAAACTGGAATTGGTAATGAGATGGTCACCTCATTAAGATGCTATGACACAAAGATCCAGCTCCATGCTGACTCTTCCAGGGAGCTTACCAGGTAGTAAATTCCTCTGCAGGACTCATCTGCAGCAAAGAATGACCATTGGCAAGCACCTTGCCATGGGTGGCTTAGGACATGCCTTGATGGTTACACAGAGGGCTGCTCACTGGCCACAGGTAAGCAAGTTGGAGATTTCTTCTTCAGATTTGATACAGCCTGGTTTTAGCTTTACAGAAATTATAGTTGTGGAAGTGGGTAGAAGGGTGAAAACATTTTACATACAGCCAGACCTTTAGAGAGGTGATGTTAAGGACGTAGCACAACAATTCAGTGAAGCGGAGGAAATGCACTGGCAGTAAATGAGCGCATCACAATGATTTGTGTCAACTCCTGCAGAAGCAATTTAACATCATTTCAGTGACAGTGTATCAAGAACACCCAGGAACTCACTCTACTGTCAGCATAACTTTTATTTATTTATTGCTGTCAATATGCACAGTAAAGGAAGACCTGATGTGGCTACTGCCCGAGTACGATACTTCTGTAAAGTCTGATAGTGGCTTTTGATGGTAGTAGGTCAAAGGTGATGCATTCACAAGCCACAGGGTGATTTTCCTAACTGCCTGAATTACAGATGTGCTCCCTGGCTGTCCTGTCTTCTGTCCTTTCCAGTATCACATGACACAGATGTAACTGGAAAATAGACAGGCATTATGTGAGGACAGTGTAAAGGGGAAAATCAGCTCTGGATTGTTTTCTCACAGCCCTTCAGCCTTGTAGGAGCAAGAATTCATTTGTGGCTTTCTAGCACACAAGCACGAGTGGAAAAACCACAGATGGGTCAGGTATGCTAAGGAGGGATGCAAATTCTCTTTCCCTATCATCATCACAAAAATGTCAGCCTTCAATGCTGGACCCTCTGGCTGCACAAAACCTCCTATTGCCTGGCAGAAGGATACTGGTCAGTAACTCCCTGAAATGGAAAGTACAGGCTGTGCCTACAATGCTTTTCCTCTGGTCACACTAAAGTGATTCCCTCCAGGAGCATCATACCCTCCCAGTATGCTGCTCCACTTAGCATCAACTCCTCTCCTCTGGCTGGCAAGCCACAGCTTCCTTCCCAGCCTCAACCCTGAATTCTCCCTAGAAACAGCACTGAACTGGTAGAGAATAACTTCAGAAGCCAAAGCCTGGGACTGGACAGCATCACAGCCTGCATGGGGCAGGTAAGCAGCTAGCCCAGTGTCACTGGATATGTGTAATACCCAGGGGTATCCCTGGAGAGCCCTGAAAGCCCCAGTAAGTCTCCACTTAAGACTCCCTGAGCCCTAACTGTGCCTCTGCTGCTAACTTCATTCACCTTTTTATTGTTTATTCCTTTGTTTCTCAATTTGTACCAGTGTCACATGCTCTGTAAGCACCCAGCAGTGCCACTACTGTAACATGGCCAGCTGCTTGCTTAAAATAGATGGAAGAGGCTGCAAGCTCCACCATAAAGTGTTTCCTCTCCTGTAATGTACAAGTTGACCACATGCAGGTCAAATCCTCCCCTGCAATAACCACATGGTGAGCGCTTGGGAGGGGTCAGAGGCCAGCCAGAAGCCCACCTTTGAATAGGCTGCCCACAGCACCTCTCCCAGTCCAGCTTTGACTTGCCAGAGGTCCCAGTTTGACTGAGCCAACCTGGATAACAATTAAAAGGACTGGTAGAGAGCAGTACAAAGCCTTGAACACAGGATATTTGCTGCAGCATATACAGAGATGAATTTCCCCATCTCCACAGCCCTGACAGCTTACTGCTGACAATATTTAATTCTCTAAATGGTAGTGGGTTTTGTTGCTGGACACTCCTCACCCACTTATCCTTCAGCTTGTTTTACAGGCGGTGATGAGAAAGCCATCAGAGCTGAATCAAAAGCTCTTCCACACTGAATATACCTGTAAGTAACACCTTCAGCAGCACAAACAAGCGCAATGGTGGCCCCAGGAGGTTCTACTCACAGTAACACAATGCAAACCTTCCTCCAGCTTGCATCGATGCCAATGAGTTACCTATAAGCTCTTCTCTGCATATGATCCTCCTTAGAGCCAAATCCACAGCATCCTCAGGTTGTCTTCACCTTGTGTTGCTACTGTTTGCTTGAAATGACGTAGCGTCAAGAGGTTGTCCTGTGTTTAATAGTACTGGCCATGCTTGGGAAGCTGGGACGGCTGCAATCTTCAGGAAACATGCCCCACCAAAGAGATGATTGACT
Source organism: Chloroceryle amazona (assembly GCA_027560015.1). Taxonomy (NCBI): domain Eukaryota; kingdom Metazoa; phylum Chordata; class Aves; order Coraciiformes; family Cerylidae; genus Chloroceryle; species Chloroceryle amazona. The sequence continues at coordinate 21,197 of JANHFX010005717.1, forward strand.
GGGGGCAAGCAGTGAGCCCTTTCCTAGAAGGGGCCAGGCAGAACAGGGTAAGTTGTGTCCAGCTGGGGAGGTTACACTGGATGGAGCGTAGGCTGATAAAATGCTTTCTCAGAAGCACTTGTGTCTGGCAGACAGCCTAGACAGAAAAGGAAGGAAGAGGCACTTCCTAAGCTACAGTCTGTGGTTCACTTTAGCACCGACTGTGGTATCTTGGCAAAACGTGGCTTAACGTAAGCATCTGAAGCAAGCATATTTGGAGTGATCAGCAGAGAAGGTCTGCCAGGCTACAGGGAGCATTCAAACTAAAGCAAAGCCGCTACCCGAGGAAATTGCCTACACACAACTTTCCCCCACTTTCCCCACCAAGGGCCAAATCTCCCTTCTAACCCTAGCACCCGACAGTGTAACTTTTGTGGAGCTGAATGGCAAGCTGAGACCAGAAGCCCCCTCCCAACAAGAGTCACTTTTCATCCTCTGAAGCTGAATCCTTTTGTGACCTCATGATTTGATAGAGAGTCTCCCTGAAGTGCTGGTCCCTGCTCAGTCTTTTGGCTGCTTCTTTCAGCTCCTCAATGTTTTCAGCTTCTGTATGTGAGAAGATGAAGGACTGGGACTGCTTCACTGAAACAAGAGCAGCAGAGAAAGGTCAGCAATCTTCAACAGTGACACAAACTCAAGACAAATCTTTGCTAAAGCACGTGAGCCATGTGATCAACATGACTGAGAGGGTGGCGAGGGATGAGCTAATCACCGCACCCTAACAGCTTCACCTTACTGTTTTCAGAGGAGGAAAATGCTGACAGCATGGAAACACACACTTGTCTGGTTTAGGGTTCTACATAGAACCTGATCTAACCTTGCAGGTAGACACTCTGAGGTGTCTCTTCCAACCTAACTCAGTCTATCATTAAGCATTCAGATGAAGTCAGCTATGAATACCCAGGACCATCACAGTAGTTACCTTTAAACATACATAAAGAGACAGACAACCAGCATGCAGACTCAGTGCCTCCCTGGGTAAGGAAGCACCAAGTTTCTACTCCATTCTACTACTAGGGCACACGAAATATGAACCACACTTGCAGATCTGCACATACCTACTCCTGTTGGATATAGAGTAAGAAGCTTCCTGATACCTACAGTCATTCCAAGAAGTACTGGCTCTCCGGCGGTGGAAGCGGCAGCTCTTTATGCGGCGAGTGGCAGCCTTGTGGATGTACACAGAGTTCTTCATGATCACTGGCATTTTGGCCTCCAGCTCAGCATTGCGAATGCACTCTTCAAAGAACTCTGAGGAGAAGACACCACTGTGAGCAGTGGAGAAAAAATTCAAGCAATGGCCCAGTCAAAGGACTGCATTTGCTGATGGACTGAGACAGTTTATGATGTTCAGCACCTCCCTAGATCTTCATGAACAACAGTCCATGAAGCTCCAGAATATCATCAGAATGAACACGTTCAAAGCGACAAAAACCTTGAGTCCCCAACAACTGCACACCCAAATTATAGAAAGAACTACAACCATCCATGCCCTATCAATCATTCCCACACTGCTCATGAGTCAACTGCCAAAAGCCTCTCATAATACAATAAAACTTCTCAACTCTCTTGCAACAGAGGGGGTCTGAAGCTTTCCCCATCACTCTTTCTTTAAAGGACTTCTAAAAACAGTCAAGCCTAACTGCAGAAAGGAAGATGTTGGCAACACCGGCGGAAGCACACACACCCAGGCCATACATTGCCAGGGACATCTTAATAGCATAGCAAATACCAGCACATAGAGGCATATGTTACAGGCTCCATGCAAAACCCTGCGTCCAAACTCTGACAATGTTATTCTGTCCCAGTTTGCCACACAAGCTGCTTTTCCTGGCCTATTTCCCTTCGTATGGTCCAACCAGCGCATCTTCTGCCATTCCAGTATTGCTGTCCTCCTGCCTGTCACTCGTCCCTTGCTGTTCAGAGAGCTCATGTGATAATGTGCTCCAACTCTTACATGAAAGGATAGGGCAAAGCTACAGGAATCTCTTGGAAGGACTGAGGAAATCTGTGCTGGTACTGACATTAAAGAAAAACTTGCTGGTCCCTCACTTTCTCTAGCGTTTTGCTCATTAGTACATTTTTACTCTTTTGAAGAAAAGATCCCTCAAACCCCAAGATTGGAAATGAGTGTCAGGAGACATTCAGTGCCAGAGGGTACTCACTTATGCCCTGTGCAGGTAGCTCAGCTCTAGCTGAAGGCTGAGCTTAAAATATGCACTTCAGCTGTTTTCTTAGCATGGCCCTGAACCCATTCAGGATCATGCCCTTTTTTCTCAGTTTAGAAGTCTGACGGAGACACTACTGAATAACACTTAATTTATTTACATCTATAAATTATAAATATGTATAAGTAGTTTACATATATACACATGGATTTATAGTTATGTATGTAACAGTGATCAGAATACCACAGGATATCTTGACTTTTTTATATTGGTCCAGCACATCCACCTTTCACTGAAATAAAGTCGGATAGAGCATCTTCACAACAGCTTCCCCCACCACCATACTTAAAGATGGAAAACAAGCAAGACTTCACCCAGTTGAATCTGCTAATTTTAATTCCCAAGCCCAACTCAAGCCAGATACTAGGGTAGTGTCCCATTTAACTAACTAAATAAATAAACAAAAAGATAAAGAAACAGGGATAAGCTGTGAGAAACCTGAATCTTATGAATCTTACACGTGACCTGTGGATTGCAGTCATCTCAGCACAGCAGCACTGGGCTGATGCAGTGATTTAGCTCTGAGTAAAGATCTAAACTTCACCTGCTGGGTCAGCTACCAGCATGTTGCTACAGCAAACACAGTCCTCCTTAAAGTGTTGTTCTCATAACCAAGGCTGAGGAAAGATTATCTTGAGGGGAATAAGATAACTCTTTGTATGTTAGACCTAGTCAGTCTTTACAGCTCTGCCACAGCTTCCCTATTTGACATTTTGGAAAGCATTGGCTCATCTGTGCCCCTAGGTTTGTTTGCCACCCAACAGGGAAGTCTGGGATAATTTTGCCCTCCTTTGAGGGCAGAACACCAAGTGCCTGCATTGCACATTCTGGCACCTAAAAAGGGAAGTGTGGTTGCAGTACAAGGAGTTGGGAGAACACATTATGCACAGTTTAGCTAATTTGGGAACTTCTTTCTGTGTTTGGGAGGATAGGTAGAAATATTTTCTCTCTCAGAGCTTGCTCATCAGTAGAGAGGATGAATGACTGACTTACTTCTCAAGTTACTGACATCTGCTTTCATCTTCTCCTCTTTCTCCTTGTTGCAATCTAGAGAATTTAAGCCTTGCTCCAAGCTCTGCAATGCTTCCTGCGCTTCTCTCAGTCTCTTCTCCAGATCCATGCGCACCTTCACCTCAGCCTGAGGAAGAAAATAAACATTGATGAAAAACAGCTTGTGTCTCAGTAATCATCCTGCTAACTCACAAGGTTGTGAGGGACACACCAAGCAGAATAAAATGAAAAGAGTAAGGGAAACCGATAAGAAATATTCTAAGAAAACAAAACATGAGAAGAATTAGAAATAAAGGATAATGCCAGTAGTAGCTTAGCAACTGAAAATAACTAATACAGCTTAGGTCAATTTAGCTTTAGTTTGGCCTACTGGAAGGTCACAGGATAAGAAAATCTTCTTTCTTGAAGGAAAAAGAATTGTGGGGATTTTTTGACAAAATCTTTGTAGAAGGAGATTGAAAGTCAGTCAATAAGCAGCATAACCTTTACACTATTTAGAATAAAACAAAATAGCATATTTTGTCCAATTACCTTTGCATAGATTGAGGTATTTTCCGTTACTGGGATAAAAAAAAAAAAGGAGGGCTGGTACCTCACCCAGATTCCTCCACTCTTGAACACAAGCTCATGCAGAGATTTCTGAAGATCTACAAATCCTAGGATTGATTCTCTGAGGATGTGAGGAGGGAAGATTTCTGCTCAGTTCTGCAATATCCATATTAGCATTTATTTGAAATAATCTTTATTCTTGATTGTATCTCCTTTCCTCTTACTCCTTTTTTTTGCCATCTTTAGATAATGCCTTCACAGTAGCAAATGAAAAGAGTTTTACAGAATGGGTTAATCAGTCCTCCAAATGAGAAAATAAATAGTAGTGCTACATAGATAAAACATGGCAACTTCACATGTTACTGTGATATGGAGCATAGCAAATGAAAATTCATGACCACAAAATGAACACAAAATAAAACTAAGTCTCCCACATGATAGGGGATGACCTGAAAGGAAAAATGAGAGAACTTTGGGGTCAGGGACAGCAAGATGTGACAGACACAGGGAATACCTTGAGGTCTCTTTCCGTCTGCTGCTTCTCTGCAGTCAGCTCTGAGAGCGAGTTCTGCAGCGCTTGCGACTGGGAAGAGTAAAACTCCCGCTCCTCCTCCAGTGCTCGGGACCGCTCCTCATTCTCCTTCATCCTGGGGTGCAACACAGCAAAGGAAGATGACCATCCCCACCCCAGCACAACTTACAGGAAGGAATGGTCTCGGTATAACTACCCGGCTGCTTTGAGCAAAGATGTGCTAACAGGAGCACTCTCACTTCAATAGCACAGGCATTGCTGGAGAAACCCAGGTGGGCAGTTCTTGAATAGAACATTCTCAACCCCTAGAGGAGGTCCAGGAACACCAGAAGCTTCTTATGGACAAGTCCATGAACACCTACTGGATTCACATGTCTAGTCCTGATATGAAAGGTGCAAGCTCAAGTGGCATCAAGGAGTTTAGCTGCTCTGAACTGTTCCCTCTGAAGAATTTATAACCTGAACTCCTGCCATGGGAACAAGACAAGCTTCCAGACTTGTCTTGTGTTGGCAACCACAAGGCAAGTCAGCAGATAGTCACATCATTTAGCACCACTAAGCCTGAGCAGGGCAGAAATGTCCTCTTCCCTTTATAATTTCCATTCTTGGGTGCAATAGAGGATCCTGCCTCTCTGCAGGTCTCAGGATAAACAGAGGAACAGTTTTGAAGTTGAAACTTTAAGCCTGGAAATATTTAGCCATACCCTTTCCGACTGACTGCCATCTGCAAGGGGGAAAATTACCTCTTTTCCCACCATCTTCTTCATATTGGATCACATGTTGTCCCACATCCCTGCCTCTGGGCACCACTCTAAGAACCCCTGTCCCCACTTTACCTCTTCTCTGCCAGTAGTTTCTCCTCCAGAAGTTGCTGCATCTTCTCTTCAATCTGTTGCAGGCTGCAGTGTAGTCCCCAGATGGGGCTTTTCTCCTTGCTGGGGCTGGTTGGTGGTGGGAACTGGCTCTCATTTTCTTCCAGCATCTCCAGCATTTGCTGCTTTTCCAAGGAGAGCTCCTTGAAGAAGAAGAGAGATTGTATCAGCCAAGTCTAACATTTCTGCTCCTCTTCCTGCCTGGCTCCTCCCTGTCAAGTCCCTCCATCCTTACATCCACATGCCTCATTCATGAAAAAAAAAAAAACAAAGCGAAATGAAACCAAACCAAACCAACCAAACAAAAAGTCCACAAAAATAACAAAACCTGGTTTTCATTTTGAAACCTGCCTCATCAGGAGCAAGCTTTTGCTATGCAAAAGGGCAAGAACCTGAAGGCTCCTTTGACATGATATCATGATATGCTGGTAAGGGACTAGAGCCTTGTGCACCTAGGGCACCACCAGAGTGGGCAGATTCCCTCCTCACCTTGCTCCTCAGGGTGAATTAGATGCAGCCCCTCTGTGGTACTTCTAACTTCAGGGCAATAGGACATATCATGCTGTTTTCCTGTGAAGTATTTGGCCCAGTGTGCAACTAGGTCATGAATAGCCCTTCCCTAGCTTTACAGTTATTTTTTTCATACCCATAAGTGTGGGCAAGGAGAAGAGCTCAAAGCAACATCAGCAACAGATTTTTGGACAAACCTGCAGGATCTGACATGAACATTAAGGATGATATTGATGATTCAGAAGGCCAGCTGTGTGGAAATTTCACAAATGGTATACATTTAGAAAAGCCTCTTCCCACAAATCCACCAGAGTGATATCCAGGAAAGAGTTTAATGCATCAACACTCTGTTTCCTAAATTCCTGTGTGGCACATGATTCCCTGGGAACCATACTCCCTTCCTTTAACAAGGAGTGCCCCTCTGCTGCCTCAGTTTCCAGTAGGACTTAGGAAGCTGCATAGGGTTTGGTTTGTTTTGTTTTTAAAAATCAGGAAGCTATCACAGACCATCCATCTGGTAGGCTCTAGTCCACCCTCCTCTTCAGAGCTGGTCTGTCAACACAGCAAGATGTGGTTAGTTCTGGCTTTCTACAGGTCAGTTGTGAAAACCTTCCAAGATGGAGGTTCCTCAGCCCCTTCCGCTGCCTACCTCCCTAGTGTTCAACTTGAGCTTCCCAAACTGCAACTTAGGGCTTTTGTCCTACATCACATCTCCTGGTACTGCTGATAAAAGTTTGGTTCTGTTGGGCTCCATGTCACTTCTAAGTCCTATTCTGCAGGAGATTTTGGACTGCATACTAGCTACCAAATGAACCTGTTCATCCACACAGGACTTAACTCCAGCACTAGCAGATATTAGATTCATTCCACAGACAGAATTGCTTCCAGCCATGGTCAATTCTCATGGATTGCCCCCAGAATGCTGTCACTCAGAGAGGAGAAGGAGTGACTCACCTCTAGAGTTTTCTGTAAGGACTGTGTCAGGCTTCGCAACTCTTTCTTTTCTTCCTCCACTCCTTTAAGGGAGCGGGCTGTGAGCTCTAGCTCCCTGAAGAAGCAAAAAGGGTGACAGCTATTGTAGGGGAGCACCAGCTCTACAGATCGCGCTCAGACTGTGCAGGCTGCGCTTCTCTTAGTGCAGAATCTGCAACCAGTGGTTGGTACAGGCAGCCCTGGAGAAGCAGGAGTTTGCCAGGAAGAAAAATCACACCTTGGACACACTATGGGCTTCCAGGAACTTTCCTGTGCCTTCCGATCGATTGTCGAACCAAAGCCAACTGTTAGTGTGCTTCTCTAGCAAGGACAGGGCCGTGGCTGCTATTGGAAGAGCTCAGACAGGGCGGTCATAGATATAGGATCTATGAAAACAAAAATAGTTGCAAAAACCACACTGGCTTTTCTGGAATGTTATTTAGGGAGAAAGGAAAAAGGGAAAGGGCATTGGCAAAACATGCCCTTTCAACAGTCAGGCCAAAGCACTTGGATCCTTCCCTTTCTAAATACATTTACAATTTATATTTTGCATCTTGAAATTCTTAAAATGATAAAATTATTCTTGGCGAGGCAAATTCAGCCTCCACCCAGTGTCATTCAGCTAAAGGTGGAAAAACAAATCAGGTGTCAGTAGCCCACGTGGCTGGTCAGTCAATCAAACTAATTGCCTCTCTGAAATCCTCTCGTACCCGTCCATTGCCATGCTACCCCAACCAATCTGGGTTTGCTCATGTCCCAGCTCTTTGAAAATGAAGCTGCTGGAATGCAAAATGAAACTGAGCTCTATCTATTGGTCACACAAGTGATAGAAAATGCAGGTAAACAGACCTCAACCATTCCTGGTTTGGTCAATATAGCATTTATCTCCTTCCTATGGGCACAAACCAGGTAGATCTTACAGACTGGTTTGATTCACCACCACAGCAGAACTTCTGCCCAGGGTGGGAGTTCGTGTCTTTTTCCTACCCTGTGTAGTTTGCTGCCTTACTGTCTGATCTGCTCCTGCTCCAGCCGCAGCTCCCGTACCACCTCTTCAAACTGGTGCTTCTCTTCTTCCAGGACCTGGTTCAGCCGCTCGAGTTCCTGGATCGAAAGAGAAGATGAGAATGTCCTCTGCTGACACATTTACGATTAGGAAAGGCTTTCCCTGTTAATAACACCTGGGGCATTTAATCTAAGCTATGTAGAGCTGTGGGGTGTCTCATTCCACCACACTTCTGTCCAGTGGCAATTAGAAGGGACTGAAGGTTGCTTGAGGATTTCCAGACATCCAGAAATCCCAGACAGGTTTCCAGACACCTGGAAATCCCAGACATGCTCCCTGCACAGACCAGCTCCGCTGCACATATACAGACGGTCCAAAGCTCCCTGGGAAAGCTGGGTTCAACAGGCGTGTACCATTTCCAGGCATCCACATGTGCAGGTACAAGAATGTGACAGCCCCAAGTACTGCTGCACCTGAAGTGTGGGTATATCTACTAGCTCAGCCTTGCTTCCCTTCCCCACTGGGACAGGAAAAAACACACTGCACAGTTACAGATTCGCACACTTTAATCAGCCTGCCACTATATTAGTACTTAAAGAGCACGGAATACCACAAGCTATCCTCAAGCAGTGAAACAATCTCTTCCCTAGGCTAGGGGAAGCGGTTTTATCAAGACCTACTGCAGATGGAGGGAGACAGACAAAATGTACAGCAAGGGTCCTGCTTCCAGATAGGTCCCCTTGCATCCTGAGCTTCTAGGCAGAGCTCCTGCTGCAGACCCAGGCAGGTCACAAAACAGCACTGATGCCACACAAATTCATAATAAGGGTCTTGCTCCATGGTGCAGACACGTTGTTCAAGGTGCCTTCCCAGCATACTGGTCAGACAGCCACAGCTCAGTGAGCTATATATTCATTCCTTCATCAGCACCAAACTCCTTCAAATTAACCTGGACCCACCTGCTCTGGGTGGGCAGTGGAGATACTGTGCATGGCTTTGTAAGAAAAGAGATTTGTTCCAGGGTCATGACAAGGGAATTTCCCTCCCTGTGGCTGTGGGTTGTGCAGGAGGCTACCTCACCAGAAAGAGATGTCTCCCTGCAAAGGCAGAAGTAGCTCAACCCTAAAAGAGCATCCGAGCCACCTTTGGACTTCAGCTCTGTAGAAATGTACACAGGAAAAACAAAGGCCTGGAAGCCTTAGGTCAGCATTTCAGTCTTTTGCTGCAGGTGACAGTCATTTTGGATTAACTGGAAAATAGAGCATGTGACAGTGTGCAAGACTGCAATGTGGTGGTCTACATCCATGCAGGCTTTCCTACCGTGTAAGAGGACAACCCATTTGCAAAGTTATCTTGCAATAACTTTATAACAGTGACATAAAAAAGGGTATAGATATAGTATAACTATGAGAACGAGCTATTTTTATTAAGCAAATACAAGATAGGAATAGTTCAGAAAACAATAATTCATTTGAGAAATTAAAGTATAATAGTCACACCTAAGGGTGTGCTGTCTTGAGTTTTTCCCTAGAGCAATGTTTACTATTCTCCCCATCTCTGGTGTGTCCAAAGGACAAGCCATGTTGCTTTTTGCTGCTCCTTGTTTCTCTCTAGAACAAGGTCAGGTCTGTTTAGTTGCTTTCTAACTGTGGGCACCGACAAGCTGATTGCCACAGTCTTCTTGAATCTGCCAAATAACGAATCTATAATTCAACCCAATGAATATAAATTTAATTTGATCTTCCTCCCTTGTCCTTCTGGAGACAATAACCACAAGCACACTGCATAGAAAGTGCATGGGAATGGGAGCAGGGGTACACCTCCAGGACCCATCCCATGGCATGGTTCTTATTTCTTCATCCATAGGGCCCAAAGGTTGGCTGGAGACTCTTTTGGCTCCACAGCTTCCCTCCCTGAACCCTGACATGCCTTCAAACCAACAACTCACAGCCTCCCAGTCCTGCCACACGGAAGCTGAAGGAAATTGGCTTGTGATGAACACTCACCTCTTTTTGCTCCCTCTGCAGGCACAGCTCTTCCGTTTCTTCCATTAGCTTATCTGCAAACACACAAAGGCCAAACGCAGAAAAGCAATTTATATCCTGGGGATATTTACAAGCCTCCTTCTAAGGTTTCCTCTCAATGTTCTTAAAGAGCTTTAACAAACTAATCATCACAATCCTTTAGCTGAGTCAGGAAAATATTCTTATCTCTGTTTCACACATGAAGAAGCAAAAGCACAGAGAGGTTAAGTGGGGGCACAGGGTCCCACACTGCATAGCAGCAGCCGGTTCTCCTCCTGCAGCTCGGTGCCTCATCCCTACCAGCCTAGCGCATACCCCTCTCCTTCAGCACCTTGGGCATCACTGCCAGCTCCCTATTGTCACCTTGGGACATCCCAGCCAAGCCCAGAAATCCATCTCCTAACTTAGCCATAAAACTTTTAGCTTAGTAGAGGAGTATAGCAAATGAGCAACTGATGTCGAGGGAACAGAGAAGGACACATGCCCACCTACTGAGAAGGACATGTGCCCACCAGAGACTCTGCCTGAGCCTTACTCTGTGACCTGATGTACCTATGTTGTGCTACTCTCTAACCTTAAACAAATTAAACAGTTCTTAGTTATGCTTACAGGAAACTAGAGAGAAACACATTCCTCCCAGTTAAGCCTAGATTTCACTTCTCAGCTCTGCCACCCGGCTGCTATGTCAGCAGCAGCAGATTCACTGTAGCACTTTTTGATTAAATCTTCCCTGTTATCAGGAAGGGAGGATGCTATCGGTTTCCTTTGTACCAGGGACCTGAAGGGATCACTACTGCTGGCAGGATTATTACTGCTAGGAGGAATGCCGACCTCTGCCTCCTGCCCACAGCAGGGCTCCTGGTGCCACAGCAGTAGTGTTACATCACTAAAGCTCTTCTGGCCACCACTGCCTTTCCTTCCCACTCTCCTCCTTCTTGCCAGGACCCAGCAGAACTACACAGGGCCTCTGCCACCTTCACTCTTCTGCCCTTCCTGGCAGGGTCAAGCCCAGTGCTTGATGGGCTTGTGCAAAGTCCCTGCCTAAATTATTCTGATCATCTGGAACAACTGTTCTCTCTCCATTGCTCCCAGCTGGGTGAGGGGCAGGTGGAAGGTAATTCTGGGGGGATTCAGGGAATTCCCCAGAGCAGTGTTTCCTTCTTCCTTGACCTGCTGCTAGGAGCAGTGCTTGATCTCAAAGTTTAACTACAGGATGGACACAGATGATTGAAGGTAAGGCTAGTAAGGCTGATGCCTCAACAGTTATGTAGGAATAAATAGACAATTGCTGTCAAAAGAAAGTAACCAACTGTGACAATTGACCAGTTCTGAATGTTCTTGTCACGGACCAAAGAACTCAGTGAGATAGATATTTTTATATTCCAAACATCTCCTGCTTGCCACAGAACCTGTGTTCCTCTGTTCACCTTGACTTGTATTGTAGCCCTCTAGGCTCTTTTGTCTGCTCTGGTGGTTGCAAAATAATATCTGCCATTTGACAAAACTTTCCTATTTCTAATTTTACTCCTGTCTATCCAGGTCCTTCTTTCAGCACTCCCTGTTACCTCTTTGTCAGGTGTGGAACCACTCCTCCGTGCCTGCCTCACATATGAGCCCATCCATCAGCTCACATTCATGAATGGCATTTAGAAGGCCGGAATGAACATGCCTTGCTACTGGAATGAGTGTCACGGTTACATGTGAGACCATATACTGAGATCATCCCTGATCAGCATGGCTGCAGGAATGCAAAAGGCTCTTCAGGATTCCTTCAGTGGCTTGATGATTAGGAGTAGATACCATAAGTCCCTGCTCGAGCCATCACCAGCCTGAAGCACCCAAAGTTGATGCTAGCTTGTTCATAGCAGATGACTGTCCAGAGAAGTCACTGGGCTTACACATCAGAAGGGCTCTTACACCTTGGGGAATGCTCTAACTTATGAGGCATCTGTGTTAAAAAGGCTACTCTTCCTTGCCTCTTGCTATAGGTGGTGTGGGGAAGAGACAGCTGGATCTTTCAAGGCAGAACACCCAAGGTACTGCTTCCAGAGGCTGGTTTCTGAGTAAGGGACTGGACTAGATAACCTCCAGAAATCTCTTCCAACCTAAATTATTTTGTTCATCTGGAGCAACTGCTCTCTCTCCATTGCTCATGGAGGCAGCAATGACAATCCCAAACTAGCTAGAGGAGGAGGAGTCATGCATGAAAAGCTGTGATTTGCCTCAGAAATACCAGTCCAGTGTGATTCGGGTATTGTATGTTTGCCTGGTGAGCAGCTGAAATCAGCACACCCAAACTTCTCAGGGGCAGCAAACACTTGTGCAGTCCAGCCATCAGGAGCTGCAGGACTGCAGCATGCTAGCCAAAGCATGCTCCTCCTTTCACGCTCCACACAGATGTCCATGCCCTACCTTAACATTTTCATGTTTTAAGTCCCTTCAAAACCTTTATTTCTGCTGACGACTGCTCAAAAGCTTCATCCAGTAAAAGTCAATAGCAAAAAACCTTGACCATGCTGACAATTCCAGAAAAGCAAAATGGCTATTTTGGGGTTTATGGCTCTTAGAAGTAAACGTTTCCTACCTAAATACTCCTGTTTCTCCTTGGCTAGCTGCAGTCCTTGAGCTTCCAGGCTCTCAATCATGGCTTCTCCCAGCTGGGCATTCTTCCAGGTCCTAGGGAGAGCAGACATGAAGCCAACAGTGTAAGAGAGCCAAGGGTCCCACAGGGAAAGGCAGGGGACTCAGACTAGCAATCTAATAAGGAATTCAAACACACAGACTCTTATCAGTTGGGACAGTGATTCTCTGAATTTGTCTCCACAAATAAACCAAAGGAATGTCCCTGACATTCAGTATTTTTATTTCTTTCTTTATACAGGAACTGTACTTTAACACCGTGCAGCTATTCAAATGGGTTTTTTTCCAGTGCTTGAAGATTTCTACACTGGGCTTAGTCTTAAGGGCTCTCCAAACCAACCCAGCACATGCACAGCCTCCAGCTGCAACAGGACATATCTGGAAACAAATGAAACGGATTCCAACAGAATTTAGAACCAGATTTTAACTTTTAACTCATCTAACTTCCCATCTGCCAGTGACATTGTCTTCTGAAGCCTTTCCGATATTTTGCTGCTATAGCCACTCTTCTCCTTCAAAGCCTGACCATAGAAGGATCCTTCACAGAGCCTTCTATCTTCAGCCTTTCTGGCATCCACCATCTATCCCAGAACCAATCAATCCTTCCTCTGCTAAACTTAGAAGCTGCTAGGATTTGGTGTCTGGCCCTACACAGTGAGCTAAGTCACTCTCCCTGTAAAAATAACAAAGAACGAGAGATAAAAGCCAGATAAGATGCTGGCAAGTAGAGAGAGTTACAGGAAGCAGCCATATTCAAAGAGTACCTTATGTTATTGTAGGACCACTGGCCAGAGGATCTCAAGGTCTCTTAAACACATTATGAAACTAAGCTGAAAAAAAGGCCTTTGGCGCAGATGCCCATTACTGATTGAGTTGATGGACAGGGTAGGTTTTAATACAGATATTAAATACCAAGGACAAGGATACACAAATCAAAATGAGAACCTGAAATGGAGTTTGCTGCTCACTTCTGTCCATGTTCCATTAGAATAAAATAGCCACGCACATAAAATACATACGTAAAATTCATCCCAATCTATTTATATAGATGCACTTACAGGAACAGCAACTACTGCCCAGAAATTCTGCCATCTTTGTTAAACCCTAAGGGAGCTTATTAATATTAAATACCTGTTAGCCTTCTTGTACCAGGCCTCTTTGTGAGTCATTTGAAATGATAGCTTTTTGGAAACCATTACCTGTGCAACCACTTTTAAAACAATTTCAAGGCAACTTGTACTCTGTCTCTCACAAAAGCCCGACAATTATATTAAACACACATCACCCCAGGGGCCGGGCAGCTCACAGCTCCAGCAGCCCCAGCACTGCCTTGGGCTCTTTGCAGACAGTTGGGTTTCTTTTCAGCTCATAAGCATCTAGGATATTTCTAAAGTGCAGAGAAGATTAGAATGCTAATTAAAAAGGTGATGTTTTACCTGCAGGTAGACGTCTTCATCTTGAGTGAGAACATGTGGGTGTGAATGTGTTTTTTCCAGTAACATTCCCTGATAAAGGATGAATCTGATCCCAGAGAAGAGCACAGCAAATAGCTTGTGTCAGGGGGACACAGCATGAGTTCATCATATGATTACTTAGAGAGTATCAAGTCAGCTGTAGCCTTTAAGGTGTCTGGCTATTAGATTCAGTTTCCCAGAGTTCCCTCCCTTCTCTAGCCTACCAAGATGTTTCCCTGTCTGTAACTCAAAAGGTTACTGCCACATAACTTGGGAGAAGCACTGAAGCACCGATATCACTGTGTGGCATTTAAGCTTTTATTCCTTTATTCCTTTTATCTACTGGAACCAGTGCCAGTGTGTAACTGCAGCAGCCAGGGGGTATGGATGAGAACTTCAGCAGAGGGGTGAGCAAGTGTTTTTTTTTTTTATTTTGCATTTCTTACCAAGTGAGTTTTCATCAATAAAAGCCACATGGGCTTAAATTGCTCAAGAACACAGGGTCAGGAGAGCTCTTGGGACAAGTAGAAAGTGCCCTTATAATAGACTTCAGGGAAAAAAAAACAACAACAACAAAGCAGTTTAGTATCTCCATTTGCTGTACTGCTCAAACATAGTCTATGTCATAGTCCTTTTGCAGCACTGGGAACATCTCTCTAACTTTGCCTGCACTTTACCTTTCTCAGGAGCATCCACAACCAATTTTTAGAGACACTTAGCACTTCATGGTCCACAAGACATATGTACTACGTGGGGGGTTTCCTCCACTGCCCACCAAGTCTGCTTTTAACCAATTCAGAGAATGCTGCTATGGACGTAGTGCATGCTTGCCCTCCCCCACCCTTCACCAGCAGCAGCAACAGCGTCTCTGGTTGGGAAGAGAGCCTGGCTGGCTGGGAGTCAGGGCTTTGTGCATTTCCAAAAAACTTTCAAAATCTGTCAAGTGTGGCAAGTCCACAACATATTAGAAGGGTGGAGAGACCATCACAGACTGAGATTTATTCCATGTGGAGGGGAACAAGAGTTGTTGTTGGGGTTTTTTTGAGGATAGTGTTTTGGTGGTTGTCCTTTAGTGTGTTTTAAATAATGAGGATGAACACAATAAAGTGCTGAAGTGCCATTACAAGAGGGCACTACAACAGGTTGCCTAGAAGATTTCAGCTGCGTCCTTTTAGCTTTCCTGTTCATTTCAGATCAATTTACTGGCCCATGCTGTGCCTTTCTGGCTGCTGCTTAGCTCCCAACTTGACCCTGCCAACATAAATCACATAATCTATGCTTTTCCCCACATGCAGCTCTGATTACGCCAGCACTGGAGCTCCATCAGTCTCCTCCTCTGATGCAAGAACAGAAGCAGAGAGGGAAGGGTGTCTCAGGCAGCTCAGTGCAAGTAGCCCACCATGTGACAGCAGCACTATCCAACTATCTGGCTTCTGTTTTAAATGCTCATGCTGAAATATCAAAGCAAAGACTACAGAATAGGCTGGCTCTGCAAAATAAGCAGCCACACAGGCCTTGCTTGTGAGAACCCCTCCTGAGCTATGCAGCCATGATCCTTCCCTCCCATACACACCTGAAATGTTAATTTTGCTCCCAAATTATTGCTCTTGGCAGTAGTTAAGTTTAACATTTGTGAAGGCAAGTGCAGAACTGTGCTATTGAATTCCTGAATTACTCAAGGGCTAAATTAGTGTTCCTCCCCCCCTACAGTGGCCCAGCCTGCTCATGAGTTGACAACAGACCTTTGCCTTGGGTCTTGTGTCCCATGGGGCTCATGACCCCATGAAGCTTTAACCGGCAGGTTTGTGTTGCAGTTCATACAGTGCCATGGAGGTAAGAGCTTGCTCCAGCACCAAAGCCAGGCTTACTGCAGCAGTGCAGAGCTGGGCTTGGGCCAATCCACCATAACAGTGTTCCACATTAATAAGAAATTAACATGTTCAGCTTCCTAGCATTAGAATTAACTGAGATACTGCCTTTGCTGTGCACACATACACACACACTGGTATCACAAGTTAAACTTGCCTGAAAGAGCAGCTTTTGTCCCTCCAGTCACAAGAGACCAAATGCACATGTAACATAACCAGGAAGGGCAAAGTGCTCATTGCTTCAAGCCTCATAGCTGAGTAGTAGACTCTGCTCTACAGACTCTAGAAGTTTCTACCTGGATCAGGAAAGTCACATCCCTGTTTAAGTGTTACCTTTTCCTGAACCTGTTGAGATTTAGAAAGAGCCTGCTCTGGTTTCGCAGGACAGCTGCTCATTGCACTGGGTGCTGAGGGATTGCAGAGCTGGTGGCCGACAAACTGCAGAAGTCTCCACTGTTCTCAGCAGACTATGAACTCAACACTGTACACATACAGCAATCAAACCCTCTCACCTCCCGTAGGTGGGCTGGAAATGCTTTGCCAATGTGTCCTCCCCGGGGATTTAACCTGCCTGTACCTGTCAGAGTTACACTGTCTTGAGAGGCCAAATCCTGCTGCTGCATGGCCCGAGTGTCCTGGGATCTGGGCAGAATGGTGCACACCCCAAGTCACACAGTTGCTTCAGGATCATTACTGACATCTCAGCATGACCAGTGCTGCTCAGGAGAGCTGGGGTGGGCTAGTGAGGTCCCTGCTCAGGAGCAGGATGTAGAGCCACATGGACAGCTTTGTGCCTTGCCTGTACTGCTCTTACCTCAAATTCATACATCCACAGTGTATGGAGGTTCTCTGACCCCCACCTTTTCAAGCCTGTGGAACTTGCTGCACACACAAAATGGACCAGGAGAGCTCCTGTTCAGACCCAGGTCCCACTTCTCTGAGGCAAGAGCGTGGGACAGCAGATGCCACTCAGTATATATCAGCATTTGACAAATGACAGCCTAAGGTTGTTAGCAGTCATACTGCACATCACACTGCACATCACACTGCACACCAAAGTGGGAAGCTCTGTGGCAGTTTTAGAGCATTCTTGTTTAGGGAAAGGATGGGTTCCAGAAGGCAAGTGAAGGTCTCACTAGTCTTGGGGAACTCATCTGCCTCCCCATAGTCCTTCTAGTCAGGCTTCATCCTCTTTATCCTTTACACATTTACAGAGCAGATGAAAGAGAATAAGGAAAAGAAAGGAGCTTACACTTTTCCAGACTCCTGTAGCATCTCCAGCCACTGAGCCTGCTCAAACTTTGATTCTGCTGCTAGAACAATGTTACCCTAGAACAGGGAAGGGGAAAGAAAACCCTGATTAGAGAGGCTGGTGCCTTACATGCCTCTGCGCCCTCAGGGCATGAACTGGACACAGCCAGCACAGCTATGGAGGGAGGAGAGCCCGCCACAGGCTTCCACCTCCACAGGAGGCATCCCACGGGAGCACATATGACCCAGGTCTGTGACACATTGGAGAGAGATGCACAGGGTAGGAATAAAATGATAGAGCAACCTGAGCTCTAGGGCTCCTGAATATGATACTGGCAGACCAGTAAACACATAAGATCTGCTGTCAGAAAGAGCAAGTTTCTTTGTTGGTTGACAAAACAGGAGCAGCAACAAAGCCTTGAGGGGGGTTGGGATGCTAAGCCACCCTCTCTCTCAGGACAGTCTGCCCAGAGAGGGTAGGCATACCTGGAGGGGTGGGAAGGACTGTCAATGCAGCCCTGCTCATCAGCAATAAAGTGTTTTGTTGTGTTTGGATTTTTCTGAGAAGAAAGAAGTCTACTTACATGGAAGTCTTCATGAGATATCTTTATGGCATAAGGCATGTTGGGCTCTTCTTTTGGCTCCACGATGCAGCCTCCCAGCGGTATGACACCCTGGGGATAAACCAGAGTGCTCAATCAGCAAAATCAAGTATAACTATTAACTAACCATCACCTGTGGGCCCCCACCCTGCCTTGGCTATCCCAGGAGGGGCAATACACACAATTCCTGAAAAGCAGAGGGACTCCTACCACCGCCAGAAGACCTCAAAATGATATCTTAAATGGGGTAAAGATGTGTCTCCTGCAATCATCTTGGAGGGAAGTCTGCCAGCTAGAACATGGAAGCGAGCCCTCTTTTATCAAGGAAAAGGTGACAGGGGCAGATGTTGCAGATTCGTAGTCTGGTACCATGAGAGAGGCTGGGGATCCATTACAGTCAACACTAGGTCAGCATCTACTGCCTCTAGCAGGCTGGATGAAATCAGCACCTTTGGAAGCACACGTGCTTCATCAGCCTCCAGTGACTTCAGGGCATAAAAGCAGACTCAGAGCACAGTCTCCCCCATGAGAGCTCCAGAGGCTGCGGGCACATGGGTTGGCAGGGGCTGGCTGCCACTGCTTACAAGTGCAAGTACAGGTCAGGAACAAGTAACAATCAAAGCTGTTGGCCCCACCACTGGCTTTGCCAACATAGCCACAAGATTAGTTGATTAGAAGTCATGAAAACAGAGGAATACATTTACTATCAGATAGAGACAGACAAACAAACCAACCAATCAACAAAAAACAAAACAAACCAAACCAGAACAAACAAAACAACCGAGTCATGTACTCACTGAATCATTGAGAAGCCTGAAGAGGTACTGACATAATTCTTGCTTTTACTAAGACTTCCCTGGACCTGTGAGAAGCTTGTGACTTACCACTTCTTCACTTGCTGGGCCTGTGAAATGGGGAGGAAGCTAGAAACAGAATAAGCCACTCTCCCATGCAAACACTGCTCACCTTGGGGTGGATATTGAAGTATTTATTGCTTTCAAAATTCTTCTTCTCACTCTCAGCATAGTAGAGCAGAAAGCTTTCCTTAATGATGAAGAACCTTTAAGACAGAGAAAGGCAATAAATTCTGCTAGCTAGAACAGAGGCCACAGTTCACAGCACAAGAAAATCCCCACCTAACTAAAGCTGCTTTCTGAGCAGAAGAGTTTACTGGTCCCATCTAAGCCTGAGGTGAGGTTCCTCACTTATGCTGGTAGCCAAGAGCTAGTGCTTAATGCTAAGTGTCAAGTTCAAATGCTTTGGCACCAGCGCTGGAGCCAAACCATAGCATCATTTACCCACAGACAATGGGACAGCAGCCTGTGTCTGAGAGAGGAGCACAGCCAAAGCCTTTTGGCATCTAGACCTGTGCGCTCTATCTAGCCCATGTGGCAGATTCAACTATTGGAAGAGAGACACTCCTTTTTTGAAGGGTCTCTCTCACATGGGCTATGGGAGCACTCAGAAATAAATTTGAGAGATATTTTTAAGCAGAGCTCCTGCCAAAGTATCCTGTCATTGACCTTTATAAATATAAAGGAAATAGAGTTCTTTTTGGTTTGGGATTTTTTTTTTTCCTCCAATGTATCCCATTAAAGTGTGCCTTGTTCTGCTCAGTTAGCCTTAGGTATGCTCTGATGCATAGTAGCCACAAAAATATCACAGCTTCTGTAAAACGAGCCTTTCATTTACTGGAGCATGACCTCAAAAAATTGTGATTAAAGGAGTGCCACTTTTAGCTTATTTGAGTGTTCAAATTGCCCTTGGGAGAGTCCCTCTTCTCTCTGAAAATTGGGGTTGCATTTACCCTGCGGGCTGTTGTACAGGGGAGCAATATCTGACGTAGCTTAAATTTGGTCTAAATCTCTGCAGCACTCAAAAATGCTAAAGAGCAGCTGAAAGAAATGGGGACAAGTTTAGCAGGAAGGTTTCAAAAGAGTAAATAACAAAGAAAAATATGTTGTGCTGTTTTCTACATATTTTCAGATATGAGAAAAGAGGGATTTGGAAAGAAAATGAAGGGCAATAAGAAAATTAATAAAGAATGTCTTTTTACACTGTACAAAACACTGCTTTGTAGCTCACTTTCATGTGGTCCCAAGAACAAGAGCTCATGAGGAATCTGGAAAGGGTAAAGCATTTCCGTGAATAATGAGAACATCTCCAGGAAACCCTCCTGCTTCTGGTCAGAAAGCCTCCACTGAGAAGAATCAAGAGACTTCTCTGGGCAAAGCTTTCCAGTTGTGCAGTCTGGGGATTACTGTACCTTCCTCTGAAGCCACGGATAGCAATGGGCTACAGGCTGAAAACTCTCAGCCGCAAGAGCAGTTCTAATACGTCCATGTGCCCAACCCACCCCCATCCTCTCAGGAAGCAGAAGGCCTGTCAGATGGAGCCAAGCACTGCCTCCAGTACAGATGACCACAGCAATTTGGTACCAGTTTAAAAGCTGAAGACAACAAGCTGAAGCTGGTGGAGAATTATCATCATCATGAGAAATATCATTATAATATTACTATTAATTATTATTATCACTACTATCCTCGGGGGGAAAATTTACCACTTCCATCAATTCCTATCTCATCCTTCAGAGCCTTCCGCCATGGCTCTGGCAAAACAGGTGAAACTGCCACATGTCATGGAAACACGAGCCACAGTCTCACAGAGGGGACCGAAAAACAAAGAACAGAGCTAAACTTCTGAATGCCTGCAGCAAGCTCAAGCTCGGACCTACTGTCCACCCGCTCCAAGGTGTTTAAAAGTGACAGTCATTGAAAATATGCATGTTTACATCCAGAATTCTTCAGAACATCAGCAGCAATTACTGTTCCCCCATATTTTTTTCTTCTTTTTGCCCACTAATCTATATCTTTTCATGCTGACATTAGAGGTGGGGAGATGAAGCCAGCTTGCTTCCTCAGCAGGATACTGTCCTCTTATTTAACGGTCCAGGAACATCACAGTTGACTGTCTAACCTCACCTCTTGTTCCTGACCACAGCCTGGTAAAATCTCTCTAGGCAGAACATCATGACTGGGTGCAAAAATCACTCTTCTGCACTGAGATCATTTAGGGGGTAGAGAAACAAAATGGTGTTCACACACAGTGCAGCATGTCCAGGAAGTAAGAACAAATACTATTCACCTTCCACCCAGAGGACCATCTCCCTTCCAGCCTGAGCTCATGTCTCAGTGCATCTCCCAGAGGAGCAGCGTCTAATGTCCCCTCAGCTGGGAAAGCAATATTTGACCCCACGTGTGGTGGCTGTCTATGCTCTTCTCTGTATGATTGTAAGAGGTGCCTAAAATGGCCAGGGAGATGTCTCCTCAGTGCTTCTGAAAATCCCCATATTACAGATCATGCTCCAGTGGAAAAAAAAAAAACAAAAAACTGAGAACAAAGCATAGCACAGATTTCTGAAAATTGATGTGCTTCTGGCAGATTAGTGAACTTTTAGATCCCTGACCTCACAGGTATGGAGAGAATCTGTGGAGATTTGAAAAAAAAAATGTATGAAATAAAAGTTCAAAAAATAACAACAATAAAACCCCACAGCAAATAATCAAGGAAAAACATTGAAAATCTGGCCAGCTTGGACATGACATATTTATGCTCAGATCATATTCCCCCATCTATCCTTACCTGGAAGGCAACACCTAAACAACCAAGATTACCAGTTTGACTTTCAGGGCAAAGTCTCCATACAGCAATACAAGGATAATTGATGCAGCACAGTGACAAGAGAGATGAAGCGAAGGAGTAGAGGAGAAAGAATTACAAGACTC
The DNA here is from genome assembly GCA_027560015.1 of Chloroceryle amazona. NCBI lineage: Eukaryota > Metazoa > Chordata > Aves > Coraciiformes > Cerylidae > Chloroceryle > Chloroceryle amazona. The sequence continues at coordinate 42,540 of JANHFX010005717.1, forward strand.
ATGAACAAGTTGAAAACTGAAGCAAGAGCCAGGTGAGTAAGAGTAGAAGGGGAAAAGACAGACAAGGGAGAAAGAGGAGAGACACCCAGTTCAGATTGGGACTGAGGGTCTGGAGACACTGAACACATATCTGAATTAGGCACAGACGTGCCAGCAGAAGGGAGTGCTGGAAGACTGGGGAAGATTCTGATTATAAACAAGAGACCAAAAAAGAAAATATTTAAGAACAGAGCAGCACTCAAAAAGCCTGGAGAGCAGCAGTGAAGGTGAGAAGATGTGGTATAAACATGCACACTCCACATGCAGCGCAAGTGAGCCATTCATGCACGGTCACCTCCCTTGGGTCACTTATCCCCTGTTGCTAAATCTTGTGCTAAAAAAAACATTGAAAATGCACAGTAATTAAACTGGCATGGCAGAGGAACAGTAACAACCCGAGTGACTTGGATGTAAAATCCAGAGAGGTGATCTGCCACAATTAGCCACAGCAGCTCTATCCTGGACAAGTAGAGATACCTGATCTCTGGGAATAAAGCTTTCTTTTATGTCACAGAGGGCTAACAAGATTAATTAGCTAATATTTGTAAAAGATTTTGAAGTGACAATGGCCCATGTTAAGCATTTACATTATGAAACTGCAGCAGTCCCACTGGTCCTTCCTTCCAATGGCAGTTTTCTGGGCATCAGTCCAGGAGCACAGGCAGCAAATCCCAGTTACTAGATCAGCCCTGATCTCTGTCCCTGCGGAAAGCTCAGAAAACAGTGGGCAAAAAGACACTGGTCAGCATGTGAGCTCAGGCCACAGTACCTGTCCCTCACTCTACTTCTGACAGCTCCAGGCTCTCCTGTATGCCTCCATGTCACAGTTTAGGGTCAGGGCGGCCCCTTAGACCTATAACAGATGCTCTCTGTTAACCCCCCTCCCTCCCCAAAGCTGAAGAGAAAGGGAATAAGGGAGAGAGACTTAGTGACTAGAAAAGGAAACTAGAACAACTTTAATGATGATAATAATAAAACAGAGTATGTACAAATATATACAAAACCAGAATCAAACCCAACCCCCCGATGGCAATTACATCACTGTCACCACTGATGCTGTGGAGCAGGCACAGGGGCAGTCCCAGACTGGGACCAGCAGCAGACGGGAGCTGTGCTCAGGAGCTGGATTCTGGTACTGGGTTCAGGAACACACTGATGGGGATTGAAGGCAGAACTGACAGAGTCCTCCTTGGATGCTCCGAGGAAAGAACTGAAAGAGGATCTGAGCCAAGCTGAGCAAAGCTGGCAAAGCGATCCAAGAGGGGAGAAGAGCCCGGGAGCCCCTAGAGAAATAGACCCTCCAGATCCCTCAGCTTTATCCCGAATATGACATATATGGGCTGGAATACCTTGTTGGTCAGTTTGGGGTCACCTGCCCTGTCCGCTCCTCCCTGCAGGTGCAGCCTTTCACTTCCCTGCACCCCCCAATGTGGTACACAAGGTCCAGCAGTGGTCTTGGTCTGCACACCCATCCTTGGTACTCACTCTAACCATGGGGTGTTATCACTGCTGGGAGCAGACACTGTGAAAACAGGGTGCTAACTTCAGACAGTGCAGTTAGAAGAACTGAGCTGAAAAGTAAAATCACTGAACAGCTAACCTTCCACATCATCCCTGCCCCACAATCAACTCCCCATCTCTTCCCATCCACTATCACTAAAATATTTACCACTTGCTGAAGATGGGGGTGACTTCTAGCAATAGCACAGAACTAAATAATGACTGAGAGAGCAGACATAGACCATTTTCCTGCAAGAAATTTTGATTAGGAAGAAAGACTTTTAAGAATGTCTCCTCCGTGGCAAATTACCTCTCCCTCCATTATTCTGTCCACTTGTTTCCATAACACAGTCAGGTTAGTTTCCAGACATAATTCATTTAATATGATATCAATGTTTGTGAGCTAAGTAGTGAGCATCTGCACAAATTCTCTCCTGGATAAAAAACATCCACTGGGTTTTTTTTCAGGGGGAGTAGGAGAAGGAACGATAGAGTAAAATCTGTATGCAGGTCAAAAATGGCTACAAATGCAAAACTGCTTCCCAAGCAACAGATAAATATTTTTCAGGCCATGCCATCTTCACAGGTTTAGACTGGACAGCATTGTGGTTACTATGTAGAGCAAAACTGGTAAAGCTGGGTTTAGAAATGGATTTGATGTGTCTATAGTACAGACTGCAGTAAAAAAGTACCTACAAAAGGTAAGTACCAGAGGTAGACAACAGACATTGCTCACATGCACATTAATTTATTCCTCTGAAAAGCCTTGAGACACGCTATGCTACAAAAGCTACAAAACTGCCTTTCAGCTCCAGAGATAGCTCAGGCTTCCTGTCCTGCCTTTTGTTAACGACTCATTTGTGCCTTGCCCCAGTGGAAAGATGGGGGCGAGGGAGGCAGGCAGAAAACATTACTTTGCTTTTTTAGCAGACTTTTTTCATCTGCGGATATCAAAATAGTAAAGGCGGGTAAGTACTACTATCATTCTTTAACAGATCACGAGAACGTCTACTGGGTCACAAGATGTGTCTCTGGCAGCAGTAGGGTGAAAATGCACGTTTCACAGCTGCTAGTCATCTAACTGCATCATTTGCCAGTGACGTCTATCAGCAGTGACATTAATCTGCCATCCAGGAGTGCTGGAAAGCTTAATCCATTGGATCGTGTACCCCCAGTGAGCAATGAGAAAGAGCTGTACCATGTTTCTGTGTGAGTACCCATCCATAAGCAGTCGTGTCTCATCATTTGACAACCAGCAGAAAACTCTCCTGTGAGATTCAGTGATTCGCATAAAGAAACTACACCAACTTTAAACCTCAAACTGACCCATCACTTCAGTATTAGAGAACATACTTGCGTCCTAAGCAAAAAGGTTATAACAATTGCTTTCCAGCTCCAAGCTTCCTGACTGCTCATACACAAGGCACAGCAGCTTACAACTCCCTAGTTCCAGATGGGAGAGAATTCAGAGCCACCTTCCCCCCAGCGCAGAATCTGCATGTACCGATCCAAGTGTGCCATCACTGGCATGCAGCACAGCAGGACTGCTGCTGCTCCACAGATGCCTGCAGACCATACACATGCACAGACAGTTCAGCTCGGCCTCCTCACACCCAAAGGACTCAGAGAGTCAACTAATGAACAAAGTCAAGATGCTTGGGGGAAAAAATATGAGCTGATTCTTCCTCATCTGTGAAATGATCACAGGATAATTACCCAGAGGGGGCAGCTGTCCCTGTTCCCACCCTGTAGTGGATGTAGCACAGGGACAAAGAAGAAAGCACAGTGGGGGTGCCACGTGTGTAAAACAGAACAGCAAGGAAGCCATGCACAAAGTTTCACTCCTAGTCTGTCGGCTAGCTGCATTTGAAGAGACAAGCACTCAGTCTCCAACTTACCCCAGCACTCTTAGGCTTTGTATTTCACTTGAGCATCCCTCAGCAGCTGTGGCTTACCTCCTGGACCATTTGGCGGACTGCCTCCCGAAGGGTCTCTTCCAGAGCACGCCATATAGCTGCACTTTGGTGCTGATGTCCAGAGCATCTGAATCTGCCTGCTCCATGGATGGAGAAGGGGACACAGAACTTGATTTTGAAGTGAACATTATAGATGGATCTGGTTCTAACTCTCCCTCTCTGCACAGCAGCTCAGGGAATCCGATTAAATGCAACAAACGAGAAGGACGTAACCAGTCACTCCAAGCGGCAGACAGAGAGACTGGGCTATGGTTTGAATCAATAGCTTGACTGCTCAGCATTCAGTCAATAATTCTCTCCCTGATGCACAGATGATGAGTTTCCTCATGGCGTATTACTTCCTGATGCATTACAGACAGCACACAACCCAGAGCAAGGAGGAAAAAAAAAAAAAAAAAAAAAAAAGAAAGAGAGCAAGAGATCAGGAATGCAGAGTGGCAGAAAGAGCTCATCAGAGAGAAAGCTCCCAGCAATAACATAATCAAAAATACCTCTGCACCAGAGCCAGCTTGGAAGGTTATTTCATTCGACATTGCAGCACCCCAGGCAGAAATCAGGGCAAGATGGATGTTTTACTGTCAGGCATCTCTGACACACATCCCCATAATCTTGTGCTTGGAGACAGGTTCTTCTCATTTGTCCTGAGAGGAGAAGAGCAGGTGGGAGTCTGCAAGTTCACTCAGATTCCCTCTGCCATCAGGAGGCTTTTGCTGTACCAGCCTGGCACTGCCCACCCGGGTACAGTTCACGTGGCTGCTGGGTTTGGACTGGGCAGTGTCAGTGCTGCACGCCTTACTCAGCCTTAAAGGGCCATTGCTGATCAAAGTTGGAGCATAAAATTCTGCTTGCCTCTGTGCCTTGCTGCATCTTGGAGATGTGGTAAGCACAGCCTCTGTACTGCCTCTTCAGTACCATCTCCTTCTTGGCCACAGCACAGAGATGCAGGAATATGTTACACGGCTCAGGTGAGTCTCCATTCACCTGCTGCTTAGTTGTCCCCAGGGCAGCTTTTTATTCTGTCTCCTTAAGTCCTTATTTCTTCCTTGAAACCCTGCATCCCTGCAGAGATAGAAACACAGCCCTCCAAAAGAACTCCTGTCTTTTGTAATGCCCACAGGAAAGCACATTAACATCATATTGTTCCTTCTTGCACTTAAATCTTCCCTCCAGGGCTAGGATTTGGGGAAGGACTGCCTGCACTGTGCCTGGTAAAGCATCTGCAGGTTTTGGGTATCATTTAACCAACAGAGACACATAAATGCTGTGAGTCATCTGCTCCTCTTTTAACCCGTGCCATCCTACATGTATCAATTTTGATGCTATAATTGCTGTCAGCCCTTCCTAATGTAGCCATTCAACAGTGACATGCTGCAGGCACATGGTCCTTTCTCATTCCTTCAGATTAGAAGCAGGGAACGTGCCACAGTCTACACTACAATGCTGGGCACAGGCTCACTTCGCTTTATACGGTCACAGGGACTTGCGAAGCATCTTAACCAGAGAGCAATGCAGACAGCCTGCCTCAGGCTCACAGGCTGCATTGGACATTAGAGACATTATAGATACACATACCTGACAAAAGCCACTACTGATTGCTAGATAAGAGAGTCAAACTCAGTGCTTTGTTGCTTTCTCTCACCATGTCTTTGACTGGCCTTTTGGTCCCAAACAGGACATGTCCCAAGCACCATGAAAGCCCACCCCAGAGCGACATTGAGGGAGAGGGTGGAGATCAGGAGAGAGCAGCAGATACTGTCTCCATCTTACCTGAGCCTCAACTCATGAATAAAACACTTTTTGCAGAAGAGAAGCATTAATGCTGTAGTGACCATTCCACAGACAAGGAAGAGTTTCCCTGGAATTAAGTTGCCCAAAGTGTAAAAAGGATTCCAAGTCCAACAGCATCGCCCTGATTAATAATGTGCAGTGAAAAGCCACAGAGCTCCTGTGTAAGGATGATTCAGTGCCTGGGCCCTGGTACTGCACCAGTGACACAAAGGTCTGACAGCAGTGAGGAAAAGCAGATTTTTCATCCTTTGACTCTCTACCTATTTTTATCTTGCACAGACCAAGAAAGAAAAGAGGTCTCTACCTCTGAACGTCAAAAAAAAAACACCCTAAGATACTGTTTCATCTGGAGACCTTGGGAGTCCCAAGCAAGGGACTGAGTAGTCACATCAAATTCTTTATAGAGTGGGCAGCTCCAGGAGAGGGAAAGAGCAACTTGCTTTTGTCAAGTGACCAAGAGTTAAATATAGGCATGAGCCAGGAATACTGGGGCAGTAAATACAAGCAGGGTGAATCTTATTACTGCTGGTGTCTGGACAAAGTCATTTGTAATAACAGTGGTTATGTTAATATTTCCTTTATGTGTGTACAAATCTAAATAAATTGGGGGCCTGTGTGAAAGAACAAGCAGGAGAGCAACCCAATGGGTCTAAGCAACTTGTCTCTCACAAACAGAAGGTAACAGCATAAAGGCCGGCTTAAAAATTCTTCAGTGTTACTTTGTTCAGATGCAAAACTTACTTCAGCTGGTCAGGAAATTCAGGATCAAGAGAAAAGCATCATAAAACCCAGCCAGAGAAAAGGGTCCACCACAGGGTGGGTAGGGAGAGCTGGGTCTCACAGGAGTGTCTTTTCCAAATCTCCGGGAAAACAGAAAATCTTCAGAAAGCACAAGCACACTTGGTTTTGCTGTGAGCTCTTGGCAAAACCTATCAGTCCAAAAGCATGTAGACATTTATACAGAGACAATCAATTTGCATTTAATCTGGGAGCTCATCATTTAATAAGAGCAGAAGAGGGAAATACGAGTATACAAGACCTTAGCAGGACAATTATGCGACACCAGTGGAAAAAGAAAAATGCAGTCATGGTTTGCGTTGGAAGTGAAGGCAAACGTAAGTCCTTGTGCCAGACCCACACACAATCTCTTCTGCACAATTGTGGCCCTGAAGAGATGCAGAAAACTACCTGAGGGATGATCACAGGTATGGCTAAACCCATAGCACGACAGGAGACTAAAAGGACTTCACTTGTTTAAATGAGAATGAAGGGGGAAATCGGACTGCTGTGTAGTTTCAGGCATTCTTTCCTCCTAATGTATTGGTAAGGGTTGATGCTTACAATAAACCAAGTTGGCCTAAATTTGCTGTGAATAAAAGAGGTGTGTAACACCTTTATTATTGCAGAAATACAGAAAATGACAGCTTACTGAAGCAAAGGGATTTGACAGCAAACAGCCAGTCCAAGAGTCTTGTGGACAGTTATCCCTCAGTTTCTCTGCAAAGAGAGAAAACAGAATGGGGGAAATCCATTGCAGTCCTAAAAAAAAGTCATTCTACTTCAAGCTTCTGGAGGCAAGCAAGAAAAGCTTGACTAAGAGGGGTTACAGTTAACAGTTACTCAGATGAGTACTAAGGCTTGTGAACAGGGTTTTTAGCAGCCCTCTTCAGCGCAGGATCAGCATGAGTATCTCGTTAGGATCTCTCATATCATTATCTCATTAGGACAGCAGAAGCCCATTAACTTCCACAGACTCCAGCATAACCATGATCATATATCACAAAGTAATTACTACTTCAGACACTGGATGGGCATACAGATCTAGAACAAGCATTCTTCCCTTCTAATACTGTCACAGCTGCTTTTAGATTTTCTAAATACTATGTAGCTTTGGTTTCAGTCAGCATGATACAGCTTGCTTTTAATTAGCTCTACAAATTTTCTGAATGAGGCATTTTTCTTTAACCCCCCTCCACCACAAGGGTTTGCTAATCTAGACCTGTCCGACAAGAGGGAGAAGCACCCTGATAAGGAGGGTGGAATGTTGTGCAATTTTGCCTGCAGGGATATTTGGCCAAGGCTTGCAAGTATCAGTAGAATAATGGCTTAAACTGTAAGCTGGAACAATAGATGACAGCTCATTTTCTTTCTGCTGTGCTCATCCCTAGTAAGTCTCTGATAAAAATGCTGATGAAAATTGGTTTTCCTTAACAAATGAAGGAACACTCTACAGTCATCATCAGGAAGCCTGCAATAGCTCAGCTCCTCAATAGTTATGTTTTTAGTGGTAACAGTTGTATCATAAATGCACCAAAAGCACATCTCCAAAAGGATTTACAACACACTGCAGTGGTTCAGTCTCTGGTTACCATGGTGACATTTTTATCAATCACACTAAAAATGCTAATATACTGCACAATGCTTCACCATGAAACCAGAATTTTATTTGCCAAAAAAACAAGAGCCTATCTGGCAAAACACTGCCTTTCCAACCTTACTGCCTTGCATCACACCCTGTACTAGCTATAATGGCAACAGTCGCTTGTTTCAGTTCTCCTGCTGACAATACATTAATCATATTCTCTTGTGATTGAGCCTGCATAAAGAGATTACACTTTTTCCTAACCAGAGGAAAATAAAACCCTTCCATGAATTCAGGGGCCTGAGAAGACCATTTTTTCTTCACAGCAAGAAAACAACCTGCTCTCAGTTGCAATGACCACCAGAACTAGCACTAGAGAGAAATCTTTGGTAGCTATGGCTTAACAGAAGCTTTCACTTCATTGTATACTGCAGGAAGGTGCCTTCCAGAAAAACTGTGTTGATGGAAGCAATACTGAAGAGCTGTGAACAGGTAAGCAGCACGATCACAGGGCAGTCACGAGGAAAGCCAGGCTGTGACTCAGTGCCTGAAAACAGCAAGAAGATAGGAAGGGAAAAAAAACCAAACCACATAACAGTAGCAGGAAAGATTTTACCAGCAGTTTCCCCCCCTCCCCATAACACAAGAACAAAAAGCAGGGTAGGGATTCCATCACATACTTGCATGCATAAAGTTGACTTTTAATCCAGATCACAGAGGCACGTATATACAGGAAAGGCTACTTTGTCAAACTCTCCAAAAAGAATGGTTGGACTTAGTGTTTGCATTTTGAGTTTGGGGGTGTCCTCCAGCCTTTTAAAACAGTGGCCAGGAGCAATCCTGAGCCAGTCATCTCTTTAAGGCCTTCCAAAGAGGTCTCTGATAAACCCATTCATACCCACATCCAAATCAACCTACTAGACAGCCTGCCAACATGAGGCTTCAACACTTTGGGTTTCCAGGAGGTGCTCAGACGTTATGAAGAAAAGCAGCAAACACACTTAAGACAAAAATAAAACGTACTGTCATCTGCACCGCTTCATCGTGTTTAAGGCTGTCATTTCTCTTTGTTGGAGCTGTCACAAACCCCCATACAGTAAATGAGAAGCCAACTCCAAAGCACTGCACCTAGTAAAAATTTAATATAATAAAACAAATTGAAAACAGCAACATTATTTTAACCATTCACAATTAAAGTGGAAAAATCATAAGGCAGCCATTCATGGAATGATTTTGTGTACAAATGGTTTGGAAAAGATAGACATTAAAAGTACAGTTCCATACATGGAGTCAGGTAAACGGCAATGACCACACAATGTTTCTCCCTGGAAATCCAAGGCTAAGATGTAATAAAAGGACAGTAAGAAAAAAAGAGATTTTATTTTTAAAAGAAGTTTGAGGTGAACAGGAATCTGAAATTCATCATAAACTTCTCCACCATATTGCAACCACTCCTTCCACCCCAGAAGAATACAAATACCTTTCCCAGGTCTCAGCACAGAATGGAAGGGAGCAGCAGCCACTTATATTCCACAGCATCTCTCTCTTCTTCTGCATGGAGCTGATACCACATGGACACATCTGCTACTGTCAAAAGCTCCTTGAAGGCTCTGAACTAGTTCCTGAATAAACACAGTTTTTTCCAGGTCTCTTGGGTAACTTCAGCCTTTTAAACAATCCACCTGGAAATGGTTCTTTGAAGTCAACAGCCGGTTTCGTGTTTAACACCCAACTAACTGACATGCCTCAGCTATCAAAACCTTCTATCTTGCTGGGACAGCTTTGCCATCCTCACTTAAGTACAGCTTCTGCATCTGCCCTCAGGTGCTGAAAAAGTAGTATCTCCTTTCTTTATATAGGGAATAAGAGAACTAGAACTGTAGAGAAAGTACCTGCACACACTGCTATCAGCAGAAAATGCTTTAGTCCAATTCCTACCACCAATTAAGAAATCATTAACTGAAAAAATAGCTGGTGAGAAGATTATGGATTTCCCAGAGGGATTTACAGAAGGAAAAGGGGATGTGCCTGTCGTTACCTGCTAGACCTGCTGCCACCTACCTCACTGTAGAAAACACAGGCAGAGACAGCTATTACAGAGAGAGTGAGAGGAATTTGTTTGCACCAAGGTCCCCTGAGGAGTAGAAAATGATACCAGATGGCCCTGACTACACACAGTGCTTGGATTTACTGTGACAGATGGGGAGATAAGCAAAAATAAAAGGGGTTATGATAAAATGGACCATTTTATTTAACTCATTAAGATATTCTGCTTTGAGAAAAGAATCTTTTATGTGAAACTAACAATTGGAAAGGTTTGGTCATTTAAAATGTTATACTCTCCTTATCATAAAACCAAAAGCTTACTTAGTCACTGCAGTGTCAGCTACAGAACTTAGAATAATAGTTTATCACAGAGATAACCAAAAGAAAATATGCAGGGGGGGGGAGGGGAGGTGCAATAAAAAAATACCACGTAAGTCTTCTAACACTTGAGTACCAAAATTAAAAGCGTTATCAGAATTTTTGTGCCAGTTTTTAGTTGTCAATGTTTTCATTTAAAATCCCACACTTGCTGCTGTAACTCGGCCTCTATAGTTCGTGGATCATTAAACTGAGCATTACCATTTCTGGTGGCTGCCCCAGAAACTGGAAACATGGCAGGAGAAAAGACCGACAAGACCTCTCAGCAATGGCACCTCTTAGGATTGATACAGCAGAGGTTGAGCTTGCGTCAGCAGTGAAAAGTCCAGTGGCTACATCCTCGTTGACACACCCTGATCCCAAGAAAAAGATACCATCCACATGCTCCAACACTGCAACAAAAGGCATGAAATGGGACCTTACCTACACACCTCCCCAAACCGCTGCTATCATACCACACAAAATGAGGCTGAAGTGAACAAAGTGAGGATGCCACTTCAACCCCAGTGGGTGTACACACAAGTGACAGAAGATGGCTTAAAGAAAAAAAAAAACAAAAAACAACAACCTCAACTTGTTGTTTTACAAGATGTGAGCATCTGATGCTGCACTACACCATCTCCTGCTTCTGCTGCAGATCTTGCAAACTCGCCAGCTTTTGGAAACAGTTATGTAGAAAGATTAAACAAGGTAAAATAGTGAGGTTATCAAGGAAGAAGGTAATTAATGGGGAAATCGGGAAGAACACCAGGAGCTCTGCTGTAAACATCCCTGTGTGTCATTCACATGTCAGTAATCACTGATGTTTTGAACAAGTAGCTTACTAGTTGCATATGCTGCAAGAAAAATCATGTTTAAAAACATGCAGAAGAGGATCTTATCCATGTCACTATTTTTGCAGCAGCTTTTCTGAACAGAATTAATTTTTGAGGGCTTAGGGTCAAAAATGCTTGTGTAGGCCTGATACACTATTTCTATCTCAAAATACTGTCTTGTGGGAAAAGATTATTTCTAATAATTTTGCATTGATTTTATATATTAAAACACATAAATGAACAAGTGCTCCTGGGGATCAATACTAAATTCAATCCTGGGGTGCACCTGCATTTTTACAAAGCCAACAGACAAAGCAACCACTAGTCCGAGAGCCAGGCCGTACCCATCAGTGAACTAGTAGATGAACATGAAAATGTAAAGAATATGAGGCACAAGGGCCCACGAAGTGTAAGTAACAAGCGGCACGAGAAGCAGACACGCATCCAAATGGAAGCAAAAAGCACTTCAGTTAAGAAGGTATTTCAAGCCTTGAAAATTTGCTTCAAAGAAACAAACAAACAAAAATATATTTGGCAATGTTATCCTTAAAAAGTGCAGACAGAGTATAGCTTAAAGGGGTTACCACATTAGAAAGTTTTCCCCTAAAGAGAATTTTATCTTGCGTTTGTGCACATCAAGCATTCCTGACTTTTCAATGCACTACAGTTAGAGAATAATATATCTCACTTTAGTGAAATGGTCTCTGACAAGAGAAGGCTGTGCCTTGGAAAGCCAGGTTTGTCACTCACCGGCAGTGAGAGGCATCAGCAGGTGGCAATAAATCCTCTGCTAGATTCACCAAAACTAATGCTTATCAGTAAGAGGTGAATGCACGATTCCCAAAGGAAAAGCAAAATGCTGAACAGGTCCATTGGGAACCCACCACTTTGAGGTTTTTTGTTTGTTGGGTTATTTTGTTCAGAACTGTTCTAGAAGCACTTTGTAATCTATCTGCAGCATAAATATTTAGCTAAACATCTTGTCATTAGCCTTAATACCTTTTCCTTAGTGGGGAGAGAAAAAAAAAAGAAAAAGATAAAAACACAACAAAACCAGTACCCACCAAACCACACATCCCCTGCCACTGATTTCAGCAGTTCAGACTTTTGACAATGAGCTAGTCAAGTTGTCTGGTCCCTCAACAGCTGTCTCCACCAGATTTCTACTCCTCAGAGCCCAGCAGAGCTCGATTTCCAAGGGCACTCTGGGTGTATCTCACAACAGTAGCAGTAGTGCAATCAATGCAACCACAGAACCCCACACCCAATTCCTGGTAACATTTATGGTGCCTGTGCTTTACTGACTTGGCAGAAAACCATCTCCCAAGAAATACTGCCTTTTAAAAATTTATTAACAATTGCATAAACAATCAAAACACTATTCTCCTTGCTTCTAACCTTAAAGAATGGAATACACTGCAAAATTCATTTGCACTTTCTTAACCAGCTGATTTCCTACGCTAATCCTACACTTTGTATACACCACTTCTTCCCCATCCATGACACTTCCGTGACGATAGCGTTGCTGTCCGGAGTTCCAAGCTTCACCCATTTTTTCCCCATACAGTTAGGGACAAACATCACAAGGACCAGTCGTGTTGTCAAGAAAACAATGCGGGCGAGCCACTCTCTTCATTAGTATACTTCAGCCTCTCACAAGGCAGCCATCCTTTGTTTTTAATCTCAGCTGTGAAAGTCGAATTGCAGGATACTTTGGTGATTGCAATTTCATAAGTTGCTATGTTTTTCCCCCACTCACCTTTCTTAAACTCCATCTTCCCTGAGAATAGGGCCAGAAGTAACAATCAAAACGGCAAATGTCTTCAGAAAAGAAGGTTACATAGAATTTATGTCCGGCTGCCAAAGTACATTTTGCTACACTAAAAACTTTCCCAGTATTCCTCATTTTGCAATCAAGGTTCTCTCTGAACTCCATAAAGTGGATGGGGTGGATGATGCATAAGAGACAATGATAAAGGGAGCAGTCAACATTTACTGCTCATGCCAGATCCAGGAGGAGAATGGTGAAATTTGAGTGTTTAGTGATGGTGTCCAATGGACAAAACTAGAGGAATAAGGCATCCTAATACTAGGGCTGCCACCTCCAGACGACTGAGTCCTTTTCCTCCAGTTGATTCGGGTTTGTGGCTATGAGCAATTCCTCCTACTTCTGGAAGGACATGAACTGTGGCAACATAAAGAAAAGTCCCAGCAGAAAATAGCATAGCAACTCCGGTGGCATTGACTTCTGAAAGGGCTTCTTTGCTGCTCTGAAATGGGAAAAAACAAAACAAAACAAAAACCAAACCAAACAAACAAAAACCAAACACCGCGCACACACAAAACCAAACCAAGAAAGAAAACAAAACAAAACCAAAACAAAACAGAAAAAAAAAGAAAATTAGGATAGGCAGAAGTTCTTCAGTCAATAATAAAAATATTCTGTAAGCACCCAGACATTAGGATTTCTGTCACCTCTCATTTTCCCACAATGACAATGGTTTAATGTGGGGTTCTTGGGTGTTGCACCTTCCATGTAGCAACTGGCATTCTTAAGTTGTTCCGGGGGGCAGAATGACACCCCTCACACTTGCTGGTTCATTTCAGCCTTATAGAAGACCAGAGTTACAGTCTAGGCAGAAGCATCTTGTTTGACCATCTCACAGGAACACATAAAATGTCAAAATGACAAAACGTGCTTTGAAAATAATTAAAGTTCAGAATGCAAAGCCACAAAATTTAGGTAGGACACAAGACTTTTTCCTCCTTTTTCTAAACAAAAAATTCAAATATTATGATGGCCTTAAAATATCTGGTCACCTGCTGGTCAGAGCAAGATTTGCTTGATTTAAGTCTCAAATCATCACTCCTCCTATATTTCATTTGTACGTACAAGTAAACATCCCAACTTTTGCCAGAATTTCCATGCAAACTTCATAAAGAAATGCATCTTTGGGATCAAAACTGAGTACCTCTTCACATTCATACTAAGATTAAGATCATGCCACACGTCATTAAATGTAATTAAATCTGAACCCACTCATATCAGTTTCAAAATGCTTCTTGAGCCATTTCCAACTAAAGCTGGATGTTAGTTCTCTAGTGTACATTCAGGTTATTTTTCCAGAGAGTGAACATACGTCTGCTCTGGAGCAATACAACCACTGTGACATCCCTTATGCCTGATCAAGTCTCTGTTCTTTCTGAAGTGCAAAATGCAAACCCAGCTCTCAGTGAGCCTACATCAGAAGAACACCCAAACAGCATTCTCATCCCCATTTACTAAACCCAACCCTTTCCACTGCCTCCTGTACTGCAATATCAAACATAACTCCTTTCCAGCAAGTAAAGGGATTAGCAGAGATTATTTATTTAAACTTTCATGACTTGGGTTTCACAAGGTCATATTAAGATTCTTTACAAAACAACACCAGTGGGTGACCAGCATGGGCCACAGCAGTTTAAAATACAGGAGTGTCATAAGAAATGCTCTGAGAAGCAGAATCATTCAATTTGAACAGATATGATACACTGGTGTACAGTGGCCCATTTCACAGGCCACTTGTTGTATAGAGCCAAGACTATGCTGTAAGAAGAATGGCAGGCAAAAAAGCCTGTTCTAGCTGAGGGTTCAACTAGTGACACAGCACAAAAAAGACTCTGAACATGCAAGACCAATTCTGAAAGGTGGGAGAAAATAGAAGAGATTATTTTCTACCTGCATTATTAAAATAAAAGTGCATGCAGCAACACTGAAAATTACTCAGTTATACAGTCATGAGATAAAACCTAGCTTATGAGTAAATTGGTCTCAGTGAAGAGCAGCAGAATAAAGACGGAAATCCATCTTCTAAAAAGGAGTTTTATCACTGGTTCTGATGGAAAACATGTTTTTGTTTGGTTCTATTTTTCCCCCACATATATTAGCTTGTTAATCCACTTTTTTTTTAGTCTCCAATCTCATTAATTTTTCAAGCAATTTGGAATTACAGTCCATGAAACCTGTAAGATATTCCTTTCCCCAAACTCCGCCACTAAGCTACGTTTTTCGGCAGAACAAAGTCACAGTCCTACCTTGCTTAGCCCTAAGTATGTCACCATTGACATAACAGGTGCTGCTAACGCGAAGACCAGCAAGTGTTTTCTAATTCGATTCCGCTCCAGCCCAGCGTGCATCAGGAAGGAAACCAGGCCAAAGGCAGCTGGTGCCTGCAAAAGAAACAATATTCGCTGGTTATACAATACCTCCTAAAATCTCCTGAAATCTGGAAGTTGAAATACAACTTACTACATTGAAATGCACTGAACTGGAAGAAATTCAGAGAGCGCTCTAGTATGCTGCAGTTAACCCAAATCAATGCAATTCTGCAGGCCGCCCTACCTTTCTCACAGTACCTAAGGGAAACTTATGTTCTGGCTGTCAAAGTGCATGTATTTGTGTAGTCATTAGAAATATTAAAATGCTCATTCTGACTTTAGTCATTGCTATAATCCCTAAGACTACACTCATTTACATCATTTCTTTTTTGTCCTGATATTACCCATTATGCATCCTCAGATGAACAGTTTCTTCATCTACAGCAGAAAAATTCTACAATTAACATGAAGGAGGGAAAAACTCACAAAGATAGATAACTGTCAGCCTCCCTACGAGCAAAGACCGAAAAGAGCACTTCTGATTAGTATTTCATTCAGTTTCATGTCTTTTCCCACTGGGAAGCGAAGATATACTTCCTCCTCCTCCCTCTGCTGGCATCCAGTTTCTTATCCACAAGGCATGTCTGTCTACTACTCATGCACTTTACCGTACTTTTGCTTCCATAAAGACAATAGCAGTAGACCCTATAATTTCTGAGATGAAATATAAACTAAAATATAGTAAGTTTTGTTTTGTTTTTTGTTTTTGTTTGTTTGTTTGTTTCTGTTGTTGTTTTTTTGTTTTTGTTTTGTTTTTTTTTTTTCACACAGAATCTTTTGTTTTTAAACCTAGGAGAAGGAAACCATGAGTGAAGGAAAAAGAAGCATAAGACAAAAACATCTATCAGCATCATAAGACTAAAAAAAAAAATATTGAGAAGACACCAGAGAATACATACTAGATCTGGATTTCCTAACATTTTGAATGGAGAATTATGCAAGCAAGATTTTGGATGAATGTATGTGTACTGTAATATATGCATGTCCTACCAGAAGTCAAATACATCTGCACACATGTGTTTAGAACCTATATAGCTTGGCATCTTTGCACAAATGCTACCAAAAAAAATTAAATCTTCCCTTCTTTGAGAGCCATTGTTGGCTTGTTACCATCAGAAAAACATTTACATTTTTCCTGTAGAGATGGCATATGACTGATGTTGAAGCAACTAAACAACAGTGGTAACCAGAAGTTGTGATTTAATACTTTGACATTAAATGGTTTCAAAAGCCTAACTCTTTAAACCTTTTAAAACTATTATCTTTCCCATTTTCTTAAGAATGAAAAAAATTGTTGCAAGCAGCTTAAAACTGCTTTTCTTCCTTGAACACACTAGTACATACTTCTGCGCTTAATTCACGCTCTGGAACTGCTCTGAATACATCTCTTACAGCAGTAAAAATCTCGGGGGGTGGTGTGGTTTTTTTGTGTTTGGTTTTTTGTTGTTGTTGTTGTTGTTGTTTTTAAAAACAAAACAAACAATCAAACAAACCAAAACCACAAAAAACACACACTAGATTCAAAGCAGTCAGTGTGAAGCTTAATTCATGAGCAAAGCAGTCAGTGTGAAGATTAATTCATGAGATTTTCTTGTCCTACCACTTTTGGGAGACTTTTTCCAGCCTGTTGCAACCAAGGTATGCAGCAGGCAGAATCTGCTTCTCCTTTGTATCCTGTTCAGACTTAGCATCCACCATTTGCTATTCTGTGATACATCACACCACTGCTTTTTGGTCCTTGAAGCTGTACTATGAACTTACTCATTTCAACAGTGTTACATATTTCCGTATCTCATCACTAAGGAAACTTAAGATCTCTGGTAATTTCTGTAGGTTTTAACAATCTATTAAAGAACAAATACAATTTTTTTTTTTTGGATGACTTACCTTGTGCAACATAATCGCAACAAACACTATCAACTGGACACTAGTCTGAGAAGTGGAAGCCGCTGCACCCAATGCAACACCATCAGCTGAAACAGGAGTAAAGATTCATGGATTATTCCTTCACTTCAGTTTCAGCTTTCCCACACCCTCAATGGCTGACAGCACAAAACATGTTGATTTGAGCAGCCCCATTACTCAAAATGCCATTAACAACACCAATCCAACACATGATTCACTTCCCTTTGTTAAATCACAACAATTTCAGGATATCAGACAACCCTGAACAGGAGTTCTCTCTTATTTCCCAAAACCAAACTGAGAATCTACTTAGTATTGACACTTTCAGACAAATCAGAAACGGGTAACAAGTTTAGTTATTTTAGTCTTCTGCAGTAGAAGCGGCTTCCTAACTAAATTTTAAAATCTGCCTTAGATTCTAAGCATTAGACAAATTTTAATTATTATCATTTAAATGATTTTTCAAATATAAATACTACTGTAAATGCTATTTTTTCTACCATTTAACATGAACTTATTGTCTAAAAGAAAATGGAAAATGGATACTGTATTAATCCTTACTACATATACACTTTGCTTAGTGAAGACATTTCTTTTTGGTAAGCATCTTATGACTTACCTAGACAATAATCTTCATCAGGAGATTAAAAATCAACATATTTATACTATATATACATAGCAAAGAATTACAAAATCAACATGGGTTGACTGCAACACATGCACAACTTTTTCAGTCCTTGCAAGCCAGTCCAAATATGTTGCTGTCAAATCTTTGTGCTCCAGCCTATAATGTCTTTTTTTTTCCCCAGAAGATGCTATTTTTTAAACTCATTATTTAAAACAAATAAGAAAAAAACCCAAAACCAAATAAACACAAATGCCACACAGGTTAACTGACAAGTAAACCCAAAAGTGTTTCATACTAATCAAATGTTAGCATGTATTGAAATTTAGCAGCTAAAGCAGCCAGGACAGAAACTGAAGAGGGGAAAGTGAGCATGATACAACTTCTCAGATAAGAAAAATAAGAGAGTGAAAACACTGTACCCAGATAACAACTCAATGGAACATTCCGAACACTATTTTTTTCCAGTTAGTTCTGAGGAAGATCCTTAGCTCTCTCCCTGTCTTGCCTTTCTTCCTTCCCCTCCCCCCCTAAAAAGCAACCCTCAAAAACAAACCCCATGTTTCTATTGCATTTAAAGAGGAGTCACACAGCAACAGAAGTCCTTGTGAGGTGCTAACAATAGGTCCCACACTACCTGCAGCATGGACTACTAGTCCCAGCGTTGTGGTGATTTTGGAGTTGCCTGATCTTGCAGCTTCTGGATCTGAAATGGTCAAGAGATCAAATAAATTATGCTGGAAGATAAAAAGATTACATGTCTCTACCAGCTGCTCAGGCAGTTTTATTCAAAACTACTAGCTTTTGTATTTCTGCATTAGGTTTACTGTAAATAGCCTGACACACAACACTTTCAAATCAGCTGAAATTCTGCCAACAAATAAGTGACAGAATCATACACAATTCTTTGCAATTTACAGGATTCTTGAAAGAGGCAGCAGCTGTTGTTTTTCTTAACCTCCTGAAACCAAATATTAAAGTTCTGTGCTACCAAGGGGAAGCAAAGCTAATTTTGTATTCCCAGAATCCAAAGCTGCATCAAGAGTCAGGAAGATTTTTTCCCACATAACCCAAGGTTGCCATTTTCCTTCAGGTGACATTCTAGGGCAGCCTCTGTTGCAGATTCTCTGTTAATTCCTAGTTAGTAATAAATTCTACTTGTCATAGCTGCAGTTGCAAAGATTTCAGCCCAAGGTTATACACCAGAAAGGAGAAATGCAGCCAGTGCTGCTTGAGATACAGTGTTTTGACTGCAATTGTTTGACAGCTACTCTGAGGACATTTGCAGGTTAGCTTATTGTACTGGACAATAGGGCAATATCCACCACTACACAGTCCACTGTGAAACTGTCACAAAGAATCATCACCGCATGAACAGGGTGGGTAAGTCCTACACAGGTATAGAAACAGATGAATACTAAGATATTTAATTCCTAACGGCCATTACGTAGGTCAGTAAGCTGACTGCAAGCACACTTACAAAGCTACTTTTTAATAAGCCTGCACTGCCATCAAAGCTGGAAGTCCAGTCTTGTTCCCTATCTCCTGTCTGACCCCCTATTCTCCAGTCTCTCTTCATGCTCAGGCACCCACATAGCTGCCCAGTGAGTCAGACCAGGGAAATGAACTGGCTAAAAATTAATGTATTCTCTTTGGTCACATTAATCTTCTGAAACAAGGAGAGTCTATTTGAGCAATTGATTGTGTAAGGTGCATTCAGATGACTCTGATGGTATACTTATGTCAAATAAGACGAGGTATTAACAAATAACATTTCCTTTAAATTTGTTCTGGATGGACCAGAATTAAACACACTCAAAGACAGAGTCACATTTGATTTCATACCTCCATTTTGGCCATCAGACCCAGTAAAAATCTAGTCACTTGGGAGATAACAAAATGGTGCAAATGAGAAGTGTTGTTCTTCAGTAGCTTGAGAAAAACCCCACACATTAAAATCCCCTGCCATATTTCCTGTCACAGAGGTACAGACTATATATTACTTAATATCCTATTTTATAGTGTGTATCTCTAACACAGATCATAGTTAATGTTCTCCTGCCGAATTTGAGCGCCAAATTCCACCATCAGAGGAGATTACGGTAGAGAAAAGGAGTACCCTAAGGCAACGAAATACATTTTCAATCACAAAACACCTTCGGTGCATTTCATGCTGATTTCCAGAATAGATTTCCAGCAAAAACATTTCACACAGACTTTGCTTTACGTTTACTGAAACTCTGGACATGACTGGTCAAACTAAATCCCAGTAGCATTCAGAAAAACTGCAATTATCTAATTAAGACTAATTAGCAAGTTTAATTTTACTTACCATCTGTAGAGTGCACATGAGAGCTGCCTATCTGATCCACCAAGAGCATGAAGACAAAGCCAAGGACAAGGGACACACCAATGTAGGCATGCAACCTGGAATGGTCGTGGCCATACTCATGTATGACTGGGATTTCCGCCACCTTCTCAGACTCAACCACACGCTGCATCTCACTCACTGGGTGATGCTTCCCTGGGGCAGGCAAGAAAACAGATTAGAAGACAGGGGACTAAACATGGCACGGTCACTTTTCCCTTCCTTTGCCGAAACCACTCCTCACACTTCCTCAGACAACACACAGAAGTCCTCATTTAAGATCTTCAGGAAGAACACATTGGACTGCTTGGCCTCTTCAGTGTGGAAAGGCAAAGAAAGCATTAATACATGATAAGCCAGGTTACTTGGCTTAAATGCTGCATTTTAAACACAAATTGATCAATAAAATTTCTGAATAACTGCTTTTTAAATGAAGTTGGCATTTTTATCAGTATTCAGAGATATTGTCAAACAGTTAAGTCAAAATCTTCATTTAGGTGAGAAAATACAGGATTGGTAGATAAAACAGGTTTCATCCGCTAAAAGATCTAATGCAATATTTAAGAAGATTAACTTTATATCTCAAAGCATGTCTCTAGTTAAACGAGTTAGTGCTGATACACTCCATTGACATGGACTAGCACAACACTTGGAGTCAGCAGACTGTGCTACAAATGTCAGGACTATCCTAGAAACCCAAGTCCATGCCCCGGGGTTAAATGTTGTGTGGGTTTTTTCCCTTTTCCTACACAAGCTTTAATTCCATTCACCTCCCAAAACATTTACTTTGTCTCACCAAGCTACCTTGGAATTTGGTGAGCTCCAGATAACTTTAAATCTAAGAGCGGGGAAAGATGATGGCTGCACAGGTTTTAAAATTAAGTTTCCATGGTATAAAAACGCTTTATTCAGTGTACAGATCATAACTGAAAAACATTTTCAAATATTTCATAGATTAGTAACAGTGACAAATGTCTCTACCTACAATGACTTTTAGCAAGCAGAGATTTAATACAACTTTACCTACTTTTACAGGCTGCCATTTGCCCAGCATGTCATCTTTATCACAAAGTACTACTCAACCCACAGAAAACTGACACCAATTTCAACAGAAATTACATCAACCTCACTCTGAATTTACAGAGGCTTAAAAGAGAAGGTTTTTCTGGCATATGCATTTACCATTTCCAGTAGCCTTTGGCCTAGTAGCTCCCAAGATAGATCCACGAGATCCTCCCAACTTTGTGATCACAGCAAATTACTGCTCCCGCTAATCCCATCTGACAGGGGGTAAACACTATCCAGCAGCATGTAGCTTTTCAGTATGGGCCAGCAAAGATCAGCAAGAGTTGCCTCATTCCGTCCATGTGAAAGATGTAATAAAGCTATTTTTTAAGCAAAATTCCAGTTATTGTTTCCCGCTGATAGAAGCAAAGAACCATGGCTAAACCTCCTGCTGCCAACAGCATACAGAAACACTCTGTTGGAAATGTACGAGCAAAGATCAGCTATATGGAATTTTTAATTAAGTTCCCTACTACCATATAGAACACAGTAAACATTTTATTTCTTGGTTTCAGAATCCAGGCTCACATGAATCATATAATCTGCCTTTTTTACATTTCCCCTTACGGCCCCTGTCAGAGACAATCCTCAGGGTGATGCAGAAGAGGCACCTAATATTCCTTGGCATACTTGCTGTTATAATACACACAGAAAGTACTACTCAAATGCTTCCAATGGGAGAACAGGCATGGCAAATAAATCTACTTCCATGTTTGATACCTCAAGCTAAGTCAGATGTCATGGGCTATAATCCAAAGCCCTGAACTACCTGCCATTAAGCATAAATTACCTCCACTCCAGTACAGGGCCAATGCTTATAACCACATTTGGCAGGTTCAATTAATATTTGTAACTATTTTTAATCTGCTAAGAAAATGTTTTGGCTTTTTTTTTTTTCTATGCTTCTCTGATAGACCAAATGATATCACAATCTTCAACTGTAATCAATTTCATAAAGTTCTTCCCCTATGCTTAGTTCATCAAACAAGTAACCTTCCAGTATTTACTTGGGAACTCAAGATTTTATTTTTTAATTAGGAAATAAAAACCAAAGACCTCATTTTAAAAACTCCAGTGCCCTAGAGAAGATATGCATCACAGTCCAATATAAGGAATCAGGTGAAACATTAATTTCTATTCCCTCAAAAAGCAACAATTAAAACTATAAACCATGAACATGAGAGTCCTCTTCAAAGGCTTGATCAGAAACTACATTTTCTCTTAAGATTTGACTTGATCTTAAGACTGCACCCATGGAGGAATAACCCCAGGTACCAGTATATGCTGGGGGACAACAGTCAGAAAAGCAGCTTTGCAGAAAAGGATTTGGGTGTCCTTGTGGACACAAAGTCTACCACAAGCCAGCAGTGTGGCAGAAGGCAGCTAACAGAGTCCTGGGCTGCTCGAGGAAGAATGCTGCCAGCAGGTTGAGGAAGGTGATCTGTGCACTCTTCTCAGCACTGGTTAGACCACACCTGGAATGCTGGGTCCAGTTCTAGACTCCCTGATACAAGAGACATGGACATAGTGGAGAGGCATGAAAATGACTATGGGACTAGCACATCTCTCCTGTAAGAAAAGGATGAGAGCTGGGACAGTTCAGCTTGGAGAAAAGGCTCAGAGGGGATCTTATCAGTATATCTAAATACCTGATGGGAGGGTGTAAAGATGACAGAGCCTTACATATTAATCACTTGTTTCTATCTATCCCTTTTAATTCTTCATGAAGTTTGGAATGATCTACCTGTCCTTGTCCACCAGATGAACTCACTCCCTCTTCCAAAATAATTCAAAGCAGTAACAGGCAGAAATCCCTTCTTGGTTTCACCTTGCACATCTTGCTATTTCACAGAACCGCAATGCTCTGATTACAATACTACAGAACAATATTGATTAAGTACAAAATCTTTACTAGAAACAACATTATTCATTTTAGTTTGATTTTTATCACTTACAAGAGGACTTAACAGGACTAGTGTAGGGCACTTCAAAGAAATAGAATACCAGTGAGACTGCTTGCTGTTAGACCATTGAAACAATGTTTTCTCAGCATGAGGACAGACAAGGCTTTTGGAGGAGTCATCATTCAGCAGTGGAAAGCTTTTGACTTCAGAAAAAGTGATTTGTTCTGCTTGAGTCAAAATAATTCATGTCTAAATTGATTATAATATTTACAGCTCAACACAATATCTCTCTCATTTCAACCTTGCATTTAAAAAAAATATATAGAAAGAGTGAACTTTAAGTGCAACTTTCATGCACCTAACTTCATAAAGGAAGAGAATGGCAACAAACAAAATGGAGCACAGCACACATTAGGGCTTTCCCATCATCTGTGGTTTAAGCAACACATGTAAAACTTGTCATCTTGGGGAGGTCTTCTGGTTGGCAACTACTCTTCAGAAGTTTTACACATTAACAGTAAAAACCTGACTTACTCCAGCATAGTCGTCATCTTGCTGGAGTATTCATACATCATCTTGGATGAGACAATTGGATATCCATCCCACCACAAAATGTTGGCACAACACCACAGCTACAGACAAAGCATATAAGATTTGCCTGATTTTGCTGAATGAGGTTGATCAATAAAATAACTTTAGACCATGCCAGACTGTTGCCATCTATAATAAAACATTAACTTTGCTTCAGACCATAAAACATAGTGGGTAACTCAGGGCAATCTTTCTTTCCCCGGTTAAAACAAAGGACTGAAGTTGCTCAAGGAATTTTATTTGCTGGCAATACTCAAACCAAAATTTCACTACACACATGCATAGGTTTATGATCAAATAATAATCAGAATCATGATATGCTATTTGCCCACAGCCTACGAGGTCAAAAATTAGAAGTTACTTATTCTGTGGCCTGTGGGAAAATACAGAAGCAATAGCAGATTATTTTCGTATCTATGACAAACAGCTGTTTTGATAACAAGCAACTAGTCTTAAGAGTTAAATTACACTTCTACTGGGAAAACAAAGACACACATATACCCTCCTTTCCCAGTTATATGAATATATCTCAGTGTCCTCATAGGCATCTTTCTAGGTTTGATTATGTCAAGTCATGAATTTAAAATAATAAAAAAAAAGGCACTGAAAGCTGTTAAATTCTCATTATCTTAATCTGAACATTGAATATTCTAGTTTTGTAAGAAAACTATTATCTTGGGTTGGGTTTTTTTCTTGTTCCTTTGTTGTTGTTGGGTTTCGTTTTGGGTGGTTTGTTTTTTGTTGGTTTTTTTTTTTGTTTGTTTGTTAAATCTATAATACCCATGAATTGTGTCTCTTTGCAATACCAAAAAAAAATAAATAAAATCTTTACAGACAAACTGGCTTTAGACACCAGTGTGACTTTAGTAACAGAGTCTCAATTCATTCGCAGAACAAATGCTTTTTTTCCCAGAGCAAATACCTCTGATACTGTTACTCAGTAACAGGGAGTGCCTTTTTCCTCCACACTAAACTTTTAAGTTATAGAGCACACATCTCTAACAAGGCTGTTTGGTTTCATACATGAACAGTATGCCCTGTTTAGTAAAATAAAAAAGGAGCCAAATGACAAGCATTCATTCACAGCAACTGTATTTACTGCTAGCCATATCATTACAAGAAAAATTTAGTTTACTTAGAATTAAAATTGAATGGAGAGCAAGCCCACAACTACAGCTCATTAGAAACATCCTACATTAAAGTGCACAAATTACAGTACTGTACAAAAGCCTAATCAGCAGTTCTTTCACTTCTTGATAAAGTATTATTTTATACATTATATTCTGTTTACTTTAAATCTAAGCAGAAAACATAAATTTAGTGGAAACTAAAACAGGATGAAGTTAAAATGTCATTTTACTATTATGTTTTAACAGCGTGTAAACAAGAAAAAATGGTAGCACAAGAAAAGCAGAGTATTACAATTATCTCTCAATCCCAGCTTAGCAACAAGGGTACATCAAACACTTGCAAAGTTCTCTACAGCCTCAACTTTATAGCCCGTTCTCCTGCAACCACGAAGTCGCTGCAGTTTACCTTCGGACAAATTTCTGATTCTGAGCACACTGGAAAGATCTCATACATGCAATAACAACATAATACCACAAGACTTAAAGCTAAAGCAAGATTGAAAGTGCACTGTAAACACAAGTAACAGTCCCCAACTACTTAAAATAATGTCTTAACCTCTAACTGAGGTTTACTAAGACTTTAGAGCTTCACACTCCCAAGACAGAATCACTGTTAAGTTCAAGCTATTCATTAGAGGCTATGAGATTTAGAAGACCAGCAACAGCAGACTAGAACTGGATGCTTGAATTTGGAACCATGGGTAGATATGTACATGTAATGGAGACCGCCACCCAAGAAAGAAATGCCTCCTGCTCTGTGAATTAGCCCTATATAACCATTAATTTGTAGCCAAGTATCTTAAGGTAACTTCATTCCAAGACGCTGTTCAGTGACAAAGGAAGAAATTCTTATGAGCACAAGTACATTTTTATCTATAAAACACTTCCTGCAATTGCCTTCATAAGAAGCAATCTAAACTACAAAAGCAACAGCAAATAGTTCACAATTCCATTCTCTGCCAAAGGTATCCTTATACCACCTTTGAGGTTCCAGTGAAAGTTAAACTCCCCAGAGTAAGGAACACTACACATGACCTGGGATAAAAGGCTGTGGTTCTATGCACAGTAGAGTACCTGGACCCACAAACAACTGGATGCCTCAGCAGGATTCATCGATCCACAGTCTGATCACACACTGCTCTGTCAAATCACCATAAACATGCAATAGCAGGCATACGGCCGTTCTGTGATTCTATGCTGGCTTTGTGTCATGCTGCTGTGAAACTCCTCCACCAATCTCATGTTAAAAGCCCTAGAAACAAACCCCAGTATATAATAACACCATGACCTAAGTTATCTCGAACAAAGCACTCCGGGTTTGGTTCTTACCCTCCAAAATGTCTTCGTAAAGTGCATGTACTCCTTCTGGCACAATGACAGCCAAGGCAGTTCCACACAGCAGCCCAGCACCCAGAACAGTCACCAACTTCAATCTCTCCTGCAAGCAAGTGCAAAACAAGTATCATCTTTAAGAAGGAAAATGCTTTCTTTACTCTTCCTCATTAACAGAGAGAAGAAGAGAGAATGATCCACAAAACCTTCTGCTGATTTTTATTCAAGAGTCCCAGCTGCATAGTCCTGTATTTCCAACAACCTTCTGAAAGGTGAGTGTATCCAATGTCCAATTCATTTCTTACTTCAGTTGATTGTAAGTTAAAGATGATCCATTTTACTGTTAACATTAGATAAGAAATAAAATGTAGCATACTCGAAAACAGCAAGGATTGCTATATTTGGCACTAAGGATTACTGGGGTCTAATTCACCCTAGAGGGTGAATTAGTGTAAAGCCAGCAGAGACCAAGACAGACAAAGAAAGTGCCTGAATTTTGAAGCATGTTTGGAACTATGTTTTGCCTCCATTCTGTGACCGTTTTCAAATATATTCTTCTTACTAGAAACCATACTTAAACATGCAAGTTCCCTAAAAATCTCTTCTACATGTGGTGCAGTGCATGATAAAGTGCTGCTTCTCCCCAAAAAGACAATCTTATTACTAAAAGAGAGTATAAGAAAGAAAACTAAATTACCAAAGCAAAACCAGAAAGATAAGAGAACTAATAATGTAAATGTATCTATAGATACAAATACATTGGTCAAGTTATGAGTATAAACTGCTAAGTCAGATATATTTATATGACACAGAAAAGGGCTAAGAAAATAAGTTTTAGGACTACAGCAAGAGAAATGGAAAAGTTTAGGAAAAAAAGGAGTTCTACTTTTGACAGCTTTAGAGACAGAGAAGAAATGAAATTAAGCTGTTATAAGACTATTATATGATTGATTAACTATATTTCAGTCTCTAAAACCACTCTAGAGCAGAATCTTGTCCCTAATACTGCCATATTCTAATGGCCTTCAGTTTAATCAGTTATCATTGAAGAGCAGCCTTTCTTTAAAATCATAAAGCTGTGTATAAAAAAGTAATTTAAGGGAAAGATACCTTTTTTTTTTACTTGAAAGATCTGATAATGCGTTCCTTGTATTTAAAAAATAAAGTGCCAGGTGAAGTTTTAGAACTACACTATCATGGAACTTTCAGAATGCCAGGTAGCTACAAAATATAGCAGAAGGGACTGAATCCCCAAAATAGCTCCGAAACCAGAATGATAAAAAAAGAATTTTAAAAGGCTGACTCAAATGAGAGTTTGAATGGGTGACCTGCATCAAGCCACTAATGGTGCTAATATACATTTCCTATCAGTCTTTTCTTTCTAATCAGATGAGGAGATGTGTAAAGGCAAAACAATGCTACTGGGTTTACAGCCATTTCTAAGCATTACGGTAGTATTTTAAAGGGAGTTAAAGACTGTACAGGCATTTAGGGCAATATAAAACAATAGTTCACTCTCCACATAATTACAGACCATGGAAATCCCCTTCCCCCCACAAAGACAGGTTTTAAAATAGATTTGTTGCATAAGTGTTGCACATTTGCAACTAAACCATTATAAAATACACACAAGTTTAATGCTTTTACAGTATAGCAAAAAAAAATAGTTTCATTCATATTTCATGAATAATTTCTACAATATTAGAGAACATACAGAGTTTGTAAATACTTGCTACTATTTGTGAGGATTATCTTCCTAGTTATATTCTAATTTGGAGCAAAAAAACTTAGAGAGCTATCACACACACCCCCCATCTCTCCCAAACTGACTAAACTCTGTTTAACCAATATAAGATTTTGCTTCCTTGTGACTACAACATTTGACAAGCTAAAGTCAAAGCCATGTACTAAAAATCCAATTATATAAAAATCTAGTAGACTGTCCCACTGTTTCTGTAAGAGCCTTTATCGTATCACATGCAGCAACCACGCCAGCTTAGATTCTCATACCAACTGCATAGCACGCATTTTGTGTCAGAATCATCATCATCTTCTATGCAGAAGGAGGTGTCCAGGTGTTACCAAACTACTAATGTCAGCTACCGAGGACCTGGAGACAGAGGTCAACATTTGACTAAGGGGAAGCCTCTTTTTGCGTATCCTTAAGATGCCACCCATTCTCCTTCGCGCACCACGACGACACAAATTGTTTAACCTCACCAGAAGAGGCAACACTCGCATAGAAGAAATAGGAGGCTCTAGAGAGATGCGCAAATAGCTTTCTGAAAGCAAGCCAAATGTAACCATAAGGAAACAATTGCAGCACTACTGGGGAAAATTTGATTAGCAATATGCAAAAGATGGAAAAACCTATAAAGTTTCCACAAACACACGCTTTATACTGGCGTATATAACGATTATACTTGGTAAATTATTATACAGGGGAAATCTACATGGAAAGATAATCTTCAACACCCACTGTTCATAAAGGTGTTCTGCAAAAATATAGTATCTTACAAGGGAAAACAAAATTCTTTGTATGCTGCAGCACTATAATCTCGTTTACATGCATACATAAACATGGGGGGAAAGTGCCAGAAGTAACAGTGCTTTATTACAACTGCAAATACAGAGTACAGCTTGCTTTCATTTGGACATCTGTGAATTGTAACAAACGATGAAAATAATACTCACTAACAAGTTACTATTTCAAGAGAAGCCCCCATCTCCTTTTCAGTACAAAATACTTAAGACACAGTGAATACAGCAAACTAATAACTGCAGCCTACCCAGACAGGCAAAAGTCATCTATTTTTATAAAAAAAAACCAAAACCAAGCCATTTCAGATATAAAACCACTTGTGTGCCTCTTGTTAAAAACAAGAGCAACGCAGAAAATAGTGCTAAAAAATGCATGGGGAAAATTGTACATTCTTTGAATTAGAAGCTGTTCCACTGCTCAGTATCTGGTTTAAAGCTGAGCAGCACTGAAACTCTAGGACCTATCAAAAACCTCACACCTACTTTCAGCAGTAATCAGTCCCAATCTGGCCAAACCTGCCTGCCTCTGTTACACCAGCAGAACACTCACACCAACAGAACTTGGGTTTTCTAATATATTTTGCATTTAGGGTACAATTTAAGAAAGGCTCAAGAACTGGTACAGTGTTGTTTAAAGACCCAAATTAGCACAACAGAGTACTGTAAATTAGGACTAAGCTGAAAGCGTAGATCTGGATACAGAAAAAAAATGAAGCCTCTTCATCCTGTACCTTTCTACCACCGATGTTTAGTCACACCTGGCTTTGCTGAAGTTTTTAAGAATATCCAAATCTAAGTAAAAGAATAGAAAATAGCATTAAGTCAGAACACAAGCAATAGGTTCCATGGCAGAAAACCCACCTGAAGGAATGCACTAAAATTAACAAATAATTTTACTGCCGTCCTGCATCTGGGTATACTACTTAAAACATTCATTTTTGATTTCTACTTAACCAGTGTTAGTGGCCAGTGGGAGGAGGCATTTTCCTCACAAAAGAAACTGAAAAACTTTCTCCAAACCATGGAACATGCAGCTCAAACGGTCATTTCGGTTTGAAATTGCCCTTATTGCAGAGCCCTAAGCAATCATTTCAAACAAAACAATTCTAACTTCTAATTGGAAGCTTCCAGGATTAGCTAATACTTCCCCATCATTTGCAGAGATTCTTCTCCTCTTTTAAACCAGAAACGATAAGAATAAATAAGAAACAATGTTAGCGTGCAAGTTTGCAGGAAAAACCTTTGTAGGCTTCAGGGTAAAAGTGAGTTTTGAAGAGCACAACACTAGAAACAACAGAACTGAAAACATTTAAGGGACGCTCCATGAAATCATCAGCAAAGCACAGGCAAAACAGAACTATGCTAATGTTTGTGTACAGACTTCAGAATATACCTCTGTGCTTCAATCCACTTAGCTGAATTGTACCATCACCAAAATAATCAGCCTTTCCTTCTATGCTGCTCAGGGTCTGCTGCTCTCAAAGCCTCATAGCAATAATGGAACCAAAGGACAGGTGCAACCAGCTCTATGACTCAATGGAGGAAAAAGTCACATCTCTTTTCCAGTACTTTGCTTTCCAAAAGCAGCACTGCTCCCAGGAGAAACAGGAAACTTCTGATAAGAGAGCTCTTACTAACTTAGAACAACTATACTCTGAGTACACCAAACCTCTCTATAAAAGTCATCATTTAGAAAGAGTTAATCTCTGACTTCAGCCGTTTCTGACACAAGCTTCTAAGAATAATCGTATCTTTCCACTACTCGCTAAGACTTTGCTTTATCTGCAGCCGAGACACTTGGCTCGAATCTGGCACGTTTAAATGTATTTTACAGGCACTGTAGAACAAGCATTATTTTACATTATGATTTTGAATGAAAATTAATAACAGGTTCATAACTTCCTTGAAAATCTTTTGAAGTTGTAACATCTCCCCTAACGGCATTGCCGTACTTATGCGGGGACAACACTAACTCCTCCTGCTAGATCTCTCCATCAAGCTTCTCCCGTAGCAACCAACGAGCAGCTTGGCAAAGCTGTCTTACCTCGGAAAAATTAACTGCCAAGGGGATAATTCCTGCCACATAGCAGGCGACCAGCATGGCCAGAGACAGCAGGCAGATGGAGCGGAAGTCATCCATTTCGCTGCTTTCTGTCCGGTCCCTTAAAGTGAAATTCAACAGCAACTTTTCCACCTCGCCCCGCACGCCTTAACCCGTGCAGACGCCGAGCTCCCAGGAAAGGCTTTCAGCCATGTCTCTCTTGCCCGACGGCTCCGGCCGCCTCAGCCCCCAGCGGCGGCCCCTCCGGTCCCGGCGTGCGGCAGCCGGTATCCCGCCGGGGCCGCCCGACACCGCTGGCGAAGGCGGGCGGGGAGCCCCAGCGCGGCCGGAGGGGAGGGCCGCGA